>JABASD010001177.1:0-45795 GCA_019776165.1 Pogonognathellus flavescens | reverse complement strand
TTGCTTGTTGTTTGCAATCATAAATGAACTGCTCCCCCGTCTGGGGAATTGCCCCGAATGGGGGTTACGGCGCCGTGCAGCGCACGGGCTTTTTTCTAGTCAAATAATAATATTTAAATGTCATGCTTATACAAGAACACAATACAAGTAGTTTGTCAATGGAAATGCGTTTCAAACTACAACAAGTCGTCGAATATTTTGTAAGTTTGTACACAGAAAAATGTCATAGTTTGTCACAACTAACAGTATAATAGTTACAACAGTGCTAAAATAATAAATACAAATAATAATAATAATATAATCTCTTATCTGATTCACAATCCACATTGATAAGTGACAAGGAACACGTGCGTATTTTTACATTCGTGAGAGTCAGAGTCTGTGTGTAAAAGAGTGTCTCGTGCATTAGAACGTGTGATGATGGCATGTGTAATTATTGATACAGTGCACAGCAGCAGAAGTTGTCAGAGTCAGGCAAAACAATTAGAACGGTAATACAATTGATAAGACGTGCGACATGAAGTGGTGCGGTCGAAAACAAGTCAGAGTCACATAGCAAAAGAAAACTGAAACAGGAAGAATGTCACGAAGGTCACGTCACAAGAGATTTGACACAGAACAAGAACAAGGCGAGCAAAACACAATGAAAGTATTTTGACGGGAAATGAGAGTCCTAAACCGCGGTTTCCAATACCTCTGCCTCCATGAGAGCCTCTCTCCACACGGGTTGGGAAATAAAGACGCGGTCATCGGACACACTGAGTGAGCGTTGATGACAATGACTCGAATAGACTCGAGACGATGGAGGAGGAGCAGATGAAGAACAAGAAGAAGAGCAAGAAGAAGTTGTCAGCGTTACCCCCGTGCCAGAAGGAGAGTTATTTGCATTTCCTTTTCCCCCGCCACTCAAAACCACTCCTGTAGGAATTGGCATCGTTGTCGTCAATGTCACAGTCATCGGATCTTTTTCCATCGATCCGAACTCTGAAGGACTTTCTGGAGATGTCGAAGCAAGAGATTCTCCGGATGCGGCCAGAAACAAAGGCGAAGGAGCTTTCACGTACAATAATTTCTTCTCACTGTGAAGGGAAGGCGAGAGAGTCAAAGAAGTTTTCGGCTGAGTGCTCAAAAAAGAGTCACTCGCAGTTCGACTTCGATGATGATGAGTCACGTGCTCTTCTTTCAAAGAAGAGGTCGAGTCCAATCTCTCCCGATCTTCATCCCTAAAATCAATTCAAATTCAATTATCATTTGTAAACACATGAAATTATTTCTGTCACTTTTTCAAATTAAGTTTTCACACCTGCGTTGTTTGAAAACATACGAACCTGATTTTGAGCATGATGTACTTGTCAGGTATGAGCCCGTCCATACCGTTTACCGAACCCTTCCACCAGTCACCGGAGACCTGAGAGTAGAGTGTCACTGTGTCACCTTTCTTAAAACCAACTTCTCGGTGAGAACGAGCAATGAAATCAAATTGGGCCACTGCTTCTAAAAACTCCGATTCTGAAATTTTAAGGTGAGAAATTGAATTAATTCTACTGCAGTAAATATAAACATGAAAGTCTGGTATGGAGATTAATCGGTTAATGGAGAGTGAGTTGATTAGCCAGTTGAGTCTGGAAATGTTAATCTGCTAGAATGTTTATTATTAGTTGTTATTATTTATGCATTAGTTATTTTAGTCGTCAGTCAGATTAAAAGACAGCAACAGTGTTACAGCAGATGTTTGAGATGGTCAAGATGTCGCAAAGGAGAAAAACGAAACAATGAAAACAAAAAACAAAACAATCTCTCACTTTCAAATATTTGTAAACTGATGTCACGTTCCTTAATGAAAACAGAGTCTAAAACGATTCCGGACAAAAAATACCACCAACATAAAACGTTTGAACTTTAAACACACTTAACATGTAACAATTAGAGCCGGACATAATGAGAACAATATCATTCAACTAATTCAACTTTTGGAAATTGCTTACCGTCCTCCGAAGGACATCCGATCTCTGAATCTAATTCGTCTTGCGATTGATCCATTCCAGGTGCATCCCCAACCTCGCTGTATAAATTATTCCAAGATTATTTTAAAAACTTGTACAAATTGAAGTTGAGTTGAGTAAATTGAATTAATAGTTTGGAAATTATAAAGATTAAAATTATAACATAAGACTGACCCTTCGTCAGGCTCCTTTGTAATATATTTCTCGTAGACCACTCCTCCGTCGTTGGGAAAGATATCTTCGTTATACGTGATCACATTTTTGATGAGTTCGTTGACCAGGTTTTGATATTGAACCTGAAATTCAATATTATCACTTCCGTTTAACTACACGAAGACGGAACATGCGACGACCGACCGGATGGACGGACAGGAAACAAGAACACGGGAATCGTCGAGCAAACGGACAGGAAGGACCCGAAAGTTAGCCCAGGGTGGTTCAATATTTGTTATTGGTTTAGTTAAAGTGGAGTAGCAGTTGTGGTGATTGAATTGATAATTAGTAGTATTGGTAGTAGTAGTAGTAGAACACAGAGAATAAGAACAGTTTCGCAAGGGACAACATGCAGCAGCGTTAGTTAACATCCGAGTCAGTTTGGTTGATTGGGTTGGGTGGTTCAATCAGAAGAAAACATAAACAAAGACAAGAGAGAAACAGACAAACTGCATGCAATTGCTTGCTAATAAAACTTACAACTTCTTTCACGTAAATTCATTTTTAGGGTTCATAAATTAATTTACTCTTAATTAAAAGTAGCCAATCATGCAAACAAATCAGCAGAAAAAGATTCATTCTTTTAGACAAAAAGATTTTCCAAAAGATATTTAGATATTTTGCTCATCAAAATCAATTTTTGAACACAAGTATGAAACGTTATAAATTACTTGATCTTTGTCTTCCGGAACCGGCACCAGAGTTGGACCGAAACAAATGGCTAAGTTATAAGGATCCATCATATTCTCGTCGCTATATTCGGAAATGCTGCAAATGAACAACAAGAATATAATACGGATACACAATTTCTAACTTTAAAAAGTTGGAGCATAATAGTTTTAAATCCCAACTAGCTATTTCATATTATAACCAAATAATGGAACAGAGAAATGTTTTAAAGACTCACTGATTGAGAAACGCAAATAGGTAGCGAAGAACAACGAAAACCGAGCGGGGAAGCGACTTGACAACATCATGCATTTTGGCCACGAATCCGTGTTTTGATTCCATTTCTGTTTCAAAGTACAAGATTTGCTATTCATCAAAGATCAAACGAACAAGATTATAAGAAATGGAATTTATTTAGGTAAGTTGGAGGAATGCGTACGGGCGAGTTCCATGAACTGTTCAAAGTAAACAATAGGAAACAAAGGTTCCCTCAATTCCCTCAGATATAGTTTGAGCACCCCTGCCACCGAGTTGATATCTGACGCATCGTTTACATCCGCCAACGGATCATCCCCTCTCTCAAAACTGTCCTTGAAATTATTAATTTCAGACTGAGAGCCCGACACACGGAAGATTCCATGGTGGTGAAGCCCGTAGAGATTTATGACTCGAATGCAACTCTTCAGAACAATCGGAATATCCTCGTTAGACATTTCCAGATATTCTTCTAAACTTCCACCAAAAAGACGCGGATTTCCCGAACTCTGAAGCTGACCGATTCGTTTCCGGCGAACTTTCCTCGGTGGTTGTGGTCCTCCTTTTATTAAAAGTTTTAACACAATATTTAAATCAAATGAATGAAATATTTTTTAATTCCGGAACGCAATTTTTATGAATCGAGTAAAAAAACAAACCTGCAATAGTTTGAGCCAAAGCTGGTGAAGATCCTCCTTGGTCCGTTTCTCCTAGCACTTTTCTTATATGGTCATACTTGGCTTGTAATCGGGCAATCCGATTCGTTCCCAACATGTAATCACGAAATTTCTGAGAAATCAAATCAAATTGTCATTTGTTTTCCTGAATATTACGCAAAAAATTATTTTAATAAATTAATGTAATTGCAATTGCGCAATTATAAAATGGAGCTAGGAATAGAAAAAACTTACGGACAAATGGAACTGATCAGTTTCATGCCGATCAGCTCTGATTTTCAGTGTAATAGTTTCAGGTTGTTTGACAATTGGTTTGGACACATCTACGAAAAACGGCATGGCATCGTAGTCTTTGGCTGTTAGCATTTCCAAAAGTGAGCTTTCCGCCGTCTCCAGTGTTTTCCACAATTCATCTGACTCCGTTCGAAGTGCCTCCAGTCTTCTGTGCAACTGCAGAAGACGCTGTTCCAACTCTTGACGAATAAAGCCTGTAGCTTCCAGTTCTCCAGTTTCGCTTGTGTCCACAATCTAAGAGCAACAAATATTTTCAAACGAATTGAAATCAAACATGAATGAATGAAGACTAAAATAAATAAAAAAGAAATATTTGCGGAGAATATTTTGATATAAAAATGGCTGTTACCTCTTCTCCCTTCAGAATGGGAGCTTGGAACTCGAATTTTTTTGGCATGATGAAAGCGGAATTATTGGCTTCAAGGAACTTTTGTTTATCAAGTCGAGAGTCTAATGAGCAAACGAATTTCATCAAAGTGTCCATGTTGGACTGCAAAGACTTTTTCATTTGTTCCTGTGTCGAGAGGTACATGTTGAGCGCTCGGGCTACGCACTGATAGAAACCAAGATCCATGCACTAAACCCAAAAATCAAAAAATCATTCATTCCAACAATTAGTAAACCAAAATTTTGCACTTTTAGAGTCAATGTTAACAGCAAAATGAAAACCGGCATTTTACATCAATTAAATCTGAGAGGTCATCAACGAAATATTTCTGAACGGCTGCATTGGCTGCATCCATGCACAAAATGTACTCGTTTTTTGCTTTCAGCGCTTTGAACCTCGCGTCCGTGTATTTGTTACGACGCTGAAAAGTTGGAACAAAAAGTTTTACTTATGATTTAGACTTGATCAATATTATTTGTATTATTGAATTTTTTCAGTTGGGTGAGCAGCTACCTTTTGTATTTCTTTATCGACTAGTCGTATTTTCTTTGATCGTTCTATTTTTTCTTTGGGGATTGCCAACTCCAGTTTGGCCTTTTGTGCTTCGACAACTTTCAATTTGGCTTCCGTTTGTTTGCACTCGGTTTGATAGGCGTGGTAAGTCTTTGTCGAAGTGTGCAATTCGTGAAGAACTTTGAGTAACTCTTCGTGTGCCTCCATTCCAACCTCTTTACACTAAACAAAGAAATCAAATCCAGAGATCAAGTGATGCTATAAATAACTCCGGATTAATAATTGAGCATTTACGTCACGTCTAAGTTCTGCAGCCTTACTCTTTTGTAGATGCGTGTCAGGTCATCAGCCACATTGAACAATCGAGTTGTGAGATGCGTGTTGTAAATTTCTGCGAGAAGTGCGTGTTCTTGACTTTGCTTTTTTGTTTCGGAGATGAGCTGTTGCCAGCAATTTGATGCGGAAAATAAATGCCATTGGTCCCGTCTTTCAAAACAAACAAAAACATTTCAATTAACTCAACTTAAGACAATCACATTCACGAAACAAAAGACGAAAGACAATCACAAAAAGCAGAAACGTGTGTTTAGTGAAAAGACGATTTTACTTTTGTTTAAGTTCCTTTTGTCTGAACGAGAGGGATTTGGCAAGTTTGTCGAGACTGCGACTACATTCCAATTCCACCTCAGCCCTTTTCCTGAAAAAATCTTGCAGTTCGGAGGTAAGAGCGACTTGAGTTTCCACCCGACTGTCTAGACTTCTCAATTGCTCCTGCAGTTGCAGCCGTAAATCTAAAAACAAACAAAAAATCACAAAAATCAATTTTTGCCATCTATCCAACAATCCAAATTATGTTCAGTTCAATTTCATCTTATTTTAATGCGTTGTACTTTCTACTTCAACATTTCAAGTTCAAATATACAATAAATTCCACTGGATAATTTTACACGCCTCCCATTGTCCAGGCACATTAAACTTTATTTACAATTCGATTACCCTTTGACCCAGCATAATTCCTTAACTTGCTCTTTCTACACAACGTACTCACAAGCATTGTATATACCCAAAATAAGATAAAGCACTATTTCTATTATATAAATACAAACAGTTCTCGAGCGAAATAAAGTAGGGATATGATTTGGGTGTGGACTGTTGGGGATGCCCATCCCATTTTGTAAATAGAAGAGGATTTTGGGACTGATGGGATGATGTAAAGTGGAGAAGAGCATAATAAGCCTTTGATGCTTTGATGGTGCCTGTTGAAGATGGAAGAGATTTTCCGGTGTTTGATTTGATTGATAGTCAAAGTCAACAAACAACAAACGAATGCAATTGGAATAATACCTACGTATTTCCTGATCAAAGACAACAAACGGAGTATAGGGATTATTTATTATGGAGGTATCGTCCCTGCATCTGCTACACAACATCATGATCTTCTTTGGAAATTCGACGATCTGTCTGTGTGAACATTCCAAGTTTCAAAGTCAGCAGCAATCAAATCAACCTAGCGGCTTATTTCGACGGATGGATCGTTTATTTTCGGGCAGAATGACATTTGTACTACAAATGGAGATGGATGTTCCATCATTTCATCTTCCTACTCCTCACTTCCTGTTCTAATAAAACTCCCATTCAGATTTGATTGTTGTACTTGTAGCATTCTGCCTCACTGCATCTTCTCTCTCCTGCTCCACCCACCCACGCAATTCGCCTTCTCTACACAGAGATACACAATCTCCGTTTTCGTCCCTTCATTCAAGTCAGTCCTTACATACACAGACACAGCCTCGTCTCGTCAGTAGTCAACCATTTCAAATTCCGAATGCCACCGAAGCGAAACACGACAACACGAGCCAAACAAATATTTATTATACACAGACTACGTGAATCAAATTCTAATCATCTTCTGTCCCACATCAAAAATCTCACACTAAATCTCTCCCATATAAAATCTATCTCTGTCTCCGTAATAATCATAGCTGTACCTTCATTCTATCCGTACTTTATTACCTCATTCATTAAATGGACAATCATCATCATTTATCCTTCACGAGAACAACACACGGAAGTATTTCAAATGCACAAAATAGCAACAAATCAACATTTTTACCATGAACGCTTCTTTTCATTCAAGTTAAACTTGAATTGTAGCGAATTAATTAACTAATTTGCAAACATCTGCCAAGTTTTTTCATAATCGTTAAAATCGCTTCGAAATTCAAAAAACAAGGGACTGAATTTTTCTCAACTGTTTCGTTAATAAGAAAAGAGAAACGTTAGTCCGGTTTAGAAAATGGATCAAGGTTATCCATACAAATATTTCTAAACATTTTCTTTGTGTTAGAAAGGGATTGCATAAGAGGACGATTATAATGTGTGGATATTCTGGAGGGACGAGGAGTAGGGAAATAGGGAAAAGGTGTTTTGGAAGAAGCTGGTGCTGGTCTGTCAAAAGAAGAAAAGAGCTGGGTTGTTTTTTATTTATTTTGTTGTGGATAAAAATGAAATTGGAAATGTTGGAGAGTTTATTTGTTGTTTTTCTTTGATGGTGCTTGTTGTGTGATTGTGTGCCATGCCATGAGGATTAGTTGAAGGATGATTGCTTGTGGGTATTTTTTATTTGGTTGGATGTAATGGAATGCGTAAATATTCAAATGCATCGATAATAGGAGAGTAGTTGTATTGTAGCTGTGGTGTAATTTGAACATTCCATTATTATTATTTCCTTTCATGTTGGAGCATGCAATTCAATTTAATTCACTTGTTTTGCTTTGCCTTGCTTGCATTAAGTAATCTCATCATTCAAACACAAAACCGTATCTCCAGAGGAATATTACCTACTAAAGGCTTAGGTACTACTGGAATAAAAGAGGAAGACACACACAGAAATGAAATATGTGAAACATGGAAGCCTACCTGAAGCTGAGTGTGTGTTGTAATGCAACAAAGCATCACATGCAATTGCCACAAAGCCCATGCAAACCAAAACTCTTTTCTTCCTTCAGACTCAAACCATTCACTCACTCAACCTGCGACTCAAAGAAAAGAATCACAGAAGCTTCTTTTCTCTTGCTGCATATCATATTACGTATTATTAGCATTATTATTATTACAACCGAACCCTCTTCAGTCTTCACTACACAATTCCATTAATGGCAGCATCATCATCATCCTATTGTAATAGCTCTGTACTTTTTGTACGTGAGTAAATCTTAGAAAAATGACAAGAGCTATGCGCGACTGTGTGGTGCACTCTTCTAAACTAAAGTCGTTTTCTGAAATGACGAAGGGAATGAATATTTGATAGAGACAAGGATTGTATGTAACCTCAAACGGAAACCTCAACTGCTGATGTGAGTTGTGAATCCCATCATGATTATGATTAGGTACCGATTTACTGTTGTGTTCAATAGTTCTTTACAAGTTGCAATGTAAGTAATTGTGAGTCTGTTGAATATTCAGGTAGTTGCTTTATGTAGCCACGTTTGAGTTTGCAATAAAACATTTCTCTTTGAAAAATGGTTGCACGTTAAATGAGTTGAAAAACTGAATGTTCCTACTGGTTTAGTTTAGTAGTAGAGTGGTTTTTGCCATTTGAATATTATTGAGATACGTGGTCTCGTGTAACTGACACAAAATGTCATGTCATGTCAGTCAATCCATTCCAACTTCCAACCAATCCAATGTTCGCTTAGTTCCTTTAGAAATACTTCACACGCCGTATAAAAATCCTTTTTCTGTAATAATACCAATGTAGACTAGACCCCAGTCACGCGCTCCACGCGGGTATCCATTAACAGTTAAAGTAATAAATACTCGTTTCTCCCTTTATCTTTAAGCCTCCTTCGATTAATCTTGCAATCAGGCCTACTCTGAGGTACCCTAGCTGCCTGTAATAATTCTACCTAATTACACACTGCATATATATTTTAATTTGAAATTGAAATACCTACAGTTATACAGTTATAGTTCACTTGAACAAGTTGAACCATACAATGTTAGCTTCCTTCACCCCTGACACACAATATTTAGAAAAATATTAATTGATAAAAAAATTCTACCCACTTAACTTACACAACACAAATAATTAATTTTGAAGCTCAGGCAAGTATATAATGATTTACAAAATTAACACGGTGAAGTATGACAGGTTTGCCATTTATTTTGCCTCCATCTTTCTGGTTAACTCTAAATGATCTAACACCGGTGCGTATTTTGAGTAATTCAATACATGATATTTTCCACTGCGAGAAGCTTGTCTAATAATGATTGTTCAACATTAATTGTAAATTGCAACGTAGTTTAGTAGTTTTAGTTGTGATAAGGCATTTGATAAACACTCCGCGTATTTTTGTGGCGAGCTTTTTTGGATACACCTCTCTATTTCTCTCTGTGCCTTACATAAATATGAACGTGTAATAACAAAAACTCGTGAAAGCCGCAAACTCACGAAAATGTAGACTCCGCAAACTGAATTGCGTTTGGGTTTACATTTTGTACTTGTACTTGTACAAAACGATGTTTTGTGTAATCTTATGGTAAAAATGAAATACATTTTATTACCACTATACATGCCCATATTGTGTGTAGTCAGGAAGCAAAAGAAAGATAGGAGAGTCAGTAGCGGTTGTTGCTAAAGCTGTAATCTAGTAATGTTCATGGGCTACACTTTAAAAAACTCCATGACATAGCTCAAGCAAATGCAAATGGTTTGGTATGCAAACTGCTTACGTTTGTGTACGTGTTGTTACGTGCACACGAATAAAAATTGGGCTGGATTAACAGAGCGCTACACTTCTTTTCCTTTCTTTTCGGATATCGACATAAATATTATGAGCACCAACAAACATCAGACATGCATTTCTACCATTTGTACTCTTGCTCCTTCCAAACTACTCCCATTACAGTCAGTAGTGCTATGCAGTATTATTTTATGCAGCTATAAGGAGCTAACAGCGAATAATAATACCTGTAGTAATACTCGAAATGGTGCAAAGTCAGAAGACCTCTACTAAAAGTACTGCTACATAAAATATCAGACTAGTAGAAACAAATGAAGGGAATTAGTAATGTTGCTTTACTTAATAATTACTTTTTTGCATTGCAAATGCCCATGCTACGTATATAATGTGTGTGTGTTACTTTGCAAACACGAAACTGGTCTTTAGAGTTAACTTCCTCGTTTGAGACTGCGAGTACACAGCAGAACATCAGAATATTCGAACTGAGAAGACATGATCACTCATCTCGTCACGTAGCTTTAGCCTGAGCTTATGTAACACGTCAACACTCCATTCCCTTCTGTTGCAATCTACGCTGAAGTTGCTGCCGTAAATGTAATAGAATATTCATCGATGAATGCCAAAAGAAATTGCTATGTACATAGAAAATAATAGCTGCCTAGTGAAACGTGTACTTATTCCATCCCTTTAAATGCATTATCCATCCACTTCATGCACACAGACAAAATTAAAACATTTCTTAACTCGGGCTGACTGGAAGGAATACGAATTACACACTCCATGTCTCTGTCCGTGGAGATGTCTACGCATTTCAATGCAACAACAACGTCCATAAAACTACATGAATATTACACAACCTCCTGGGTCTCCAGCCACTCTCTGCTTTACACTTCACACTTCACAATGTACACAGAAACAGAGACAAGGATGAAACAACAAAACCCATTTACAAAATTTACATACTGACACAAAGACTTTACGCTTTTCACGACAAAGTCATAAATGCCAAACAGCTTCCTACTTAACTCATCTCTTCACTTTGCATTGCACTCTCCAAATAAATTCACGCTGAATTGCTGTTTAGAGTAATAATTGATTTTGTGTTACGGACCTCAATAATGTGTGTCTATCGCATGTAATTTAGCACTTACATAAAAAGAACAGACATTTTGCACGTTGCATACGTCATAAATTATTTTGCACAGGCACAGAAGCTACACTTAGAGAAGAATGTGTGTATTGTATGTGTACTTACACATGTAATACACACATTGGCAATAATGCAATTGAAGGTCACCACCACAACTCATCTCTCCTCAAAACTCATTTCATTCTGTCCAACAATTTCTTTCAGCATTTCTTTTCACACATTCTTTATTTACTTTAATGTACATACAATGTGGCAGAATTTGAGATTGGGATGGATGTAGTGTAGCAGGTGTGTATGTAGAATGTACTTGGCCTATTAGCATCTCTATGGATGAAATATGAAATGGATATAGTTCTGGATGTATTTATGGCTATGGTTATGGTTATGATGATGCTGGTAGCATTAGGCAGAATGGTAATCAGCAGAAAGTCCATAAATGCGTGATGCTGCACGTTTTTGGGTTGTGAGTCGACTGACGCTTTGTTCGTCGTCAGTTTTTGTGATTGTTATTGTCTCTTCTCTACACTTTTCTTCCTCTCATCAACTTCACTTCGCTTTGCATTTCTTCCACAGCTTTATGCTTTTGTCTCTCATCTTCTGCCACATCAAAAACAACCTTCGTCTTTTTTCTCATTTCTTCACTTGCCGTTCAAATGACATCCGTCTATTCCCAAACATAAATACATACACTCGCTAAACTAAACTACTGTCTTTGCAATTCTCATCCTCGTCTTCATAAGCATAACGACCATAAATAACACTCATGTCTCCATCTTGGATCATTTCAGCCATAACATATTATTACTAATATCATAAAATAAATATATCGCGCTATATGTCTATTTCAGCGAATTAGCGAATTGTAATCGTGTAGCTAAATATTATTTACGAAATTGACACACACAACACCTCTGCAAAAAGCACAGATTTTTTAGTCTACACACAATCAATGATTAATGAGCATCGTAAAATAAATTACTACCACGTTCTCTCTGCGATAAACGTGATACATACTTAAATATTTTATGTAAAGAAACTTTAATCAGAATCTGTCTGCAATTAATTGCTCAATTTAAATGATAATTTACTTTTTATCCATTTAGTTCCTCTCAAATGACCTTACATTTTATAAGCAATTTTCAGTGTCAGTGCAAATCTCGAATCACTGCTATAGATCATTTGCACAGTACTTAAGATAATTGGGTCATCGGTCAATCATATTTTACACATGATGTCAATTATCCTATCAAACTTATCCTGAGATCCGTATACCTCTTGCAAATAAAAATAAAGTTGCATTAGTAGTACAGTAGTCCTAGAATAAAATGGAGCAATTCCCCAACCAATTTTAGTCCAATACTTGGCCTCAATAATAATCTTGACTGGAAATAAAAATGGAAACTAAACAGCAACAGTTTTAGGAATGATTTAAAAATATTTGTACTAATAATTTGACTCAATAGCTCAATTATTCACTGCCTAATAGGCCTATCTGTTTAATTACTTACGTATTATATTTTCAACCATTGAAATAAATATTTTCTACTAATTATTAGTAATTATACACATTATTACATTTAAAGTTTGTTTGTTTCGAGGAAAAGTTTGGTTATTTTTTATCCATTTAATTACTGACTTCCCCGTACTGGCATATGAATGTGTTGGTCTCTGAGGAGCCGTTTAGTGGTATGAATTGGGAACAAAATAAATAAAATGACATCATGGTTGATTTTTTCTATACAAAGAATATACTGGCAATAAAATAATATTTGCCACAGAGAACACAGTCACCTATACCAAAGGAAACTAAGTAAGGAAAGGATCTTTGAAACTGCGAGAGGAGAATTGCGTTGTGCACAGTTCATTGCTCCCTTCTCTCTTTAATGAGGAAATTAAAGATGCAAATCTGCTGGGAGAACAAGACTTAGAGAAGAACATGCACAATGTGCTGCTACAACTAAAGAGTAATAGTAATCATAACGAGGTAATTACGTCTGCTTTGAAAACCAGAGCAGGAGCAACACAGTGACAGCCCTCCACTTCATGTAATCATCGCAAATCGCAACTTTCACTTTCCCAAACATAATAATAAATAATCATAATAAAGATCATTAACAACCGACCAACCATCCGCACACAACACACATCAATTCACTGTCAATCCAATTTAATGTCAACCATCTCATATCTAACACCAGTTTCTATTTCAAAAGCCTTCCTGTGGCTCACATCATTTCATTGCGGCATCTTTGACTAAATTGTCCCTAACAGACAAATACGTTTATGTCCCTATATAAATGCACAACTAATAAATCGAGTAGTCAAATCAAATCAATCACATCACATACTAAAATCAACCTCAATTGCTAATTGCAATGATTGCAATAACAGAATTGAATCCTTATGCCAATCTATTTATTATTCACCACAATTCGTCAAAGCGGTAAAAAAGTATTGTTGAAAGTTGACATGGATAGGTTCGCTTTGAAAAACAAGGTCATTAAGATGATAATGAAATGAAAACATATAATGCTATAATATTTCTTCCTTTGTTCTTGTTAGGGTAGGCTTATAATAAATAATAAATTATATGTGCTCAATATTTGTGTAGGTAGATGTCACACGTGAATGCTTCGTAGTGTTCGTAGGGATTAAGGGAGGCAGTAGATAGATGAAATGACCGAAGGAACATTTAGAAATAAGTTTTACAAAAAAAAGGGAAGAACTGAAAATGTTTTCGAAGAAACTGATAAATAAAAAGTTCAAGTAAAAGTTGTCAAGAATTGTGGAGTAGTTTCAAAAGTTTGAAGTGACAATGTGACAGATGTGTAAAGAATGAAGTTGAACATGTCTTGTCTGTCTTCTGTCTCTGTCACTAATTCCAAAAGGCTACAACGCTTTTACTCAAATTGAAAACAGATGATGATCATTATGCTCTAACATATGCTACGTAATATTATTATCTGGCCCATTTTACCAGTTACGTAGTCGTTTTCACATACTAACCCATCTCTATAAATTGTCAACACATAATATGCGGATAGGAAAATAGGATAAACGACAGGAAAGATAAAAGAAAAGAAGTGAATTTTGAAAAAGACGAAATGGGTGGAAGGAAATTGAATTGAGGAATGAAGACTTTGAAGATTAGTTTGGTTACGGTTGGAAATGGATGGTCAGATGGATTGGAGCGTTGTTTGTGGTTGTGACGTTGTTAAGATTATCGATTGAGGAAATTAAATGTAGTTGACTTGAGTGTATGAGTATTGTGATGGGATGTGTTGTGATGGGTTGTGTGAGAGAGGCATATATTTTGATAAGAGGATCGGGGGAATTGTAAAGGCGGAGAAGAAAGTCAAGTGAAAGACGACAGAAACACAACAGCTTCAGGCCACGCAAAACGGATCGAATAAAAGCAACTTGTGAAATTCCGGAGGCTGATCATCTGCAAATGGCAAATGTAGCCGTCCTGTCCTGTCTGCAAATGCAACCCTCAGTCTTTCAAACTCACAACAACCAAACTTCCCTTCACACATCAATATCAACCACATTGCAATACACTCTGGAGTGTCTACAGCACTCCTTATAGCATTCTTCCTCCTGTACAGTATCTTCTATATTTGGGTTTATAGTTCAGATGGGACTATGGGACATACTTGACATATTTTACTCAGCCCCACATACAACTAGAATATCTTTAATATGTTATATAGTTATATCTGTGTATCAAGTGCAGATCGTGTCAAGTGTTAAATTAAATGGCGGATTGAATGGGGTAGAGGTATATAAGGGATATATAGAACTTTTCCGGTAAGTTTTGTAACATAGTAGTCAGACCATTCGGGTTGAAATAAAAGCGTATATAAGTTTACTGCGCAGTAGAAAGAAGAGTATAGAGAGATGCCTGAGATGAGAGAGCATTAGAGGATCACATAGGCATCTGAGGCAGCAAAAGGAGCCGAAGAGCGCCTGGAAAAGAATTGATCGTCGGAAAGTTGAAAGCGTTATATTATTATAGTAGAAGAGAGAGTTGGTAGAAGATATGAGAACTTTGAGAACGGATCGGGCCATGCGAAACCCGAAATCGTAAATTACGGGTTCGGGTTTGAAATTTTAATACTTAAACTGACCGGACTGGGTTCGGACCAGACTTAGAACAATGAAAATACAAATTGTTAAGCTCTATCCGACGATAATCATTCATATTCATTTGCTGCTGTTTCTTTTGACTTATTTTTGTTCAAGTTTCAATCTCAAATCTTAATTTGCCACTACTTCAGTGCTAATTATTTAAGTGCCGAATTTATCGGATTCGGAGTGGGTTTGAACTAGCCGACGGTCCGTTCCCATGTCTGGTTGAGAGTATCTATAGTTGTGTGTGTGTGTGTAGACCGTTGGAGTTGGAGAGAAGAGTTTGTTGGGAAGAGGCGAGGCGACAGGGACAGACAGAGGACACACGAAAGACGGGTGAGAGACTGAGAGAGTGGGATGGATTTGGTTTGACTGGATCTGGCGCTGCTGGAGAAAGACCGGAACACGGAGCGGAGTAAGGAGCAGAGAGAGAGAAGAACGCATGGGCAATTGGGGAGAGAGAAGAAGAGCATGGAATTTGGGAGCATTCGGTGTTTTGTGTGGAAAGAGAGTTGTGCGGAAAAGGTGTTGATATTGAGACTGAGAGAGCGAGTGACTGTGAGGGAGGCATGGACGGCAAAAGGGAAGAATTCACTCCCTTTCCGGACATTTAAAACTTTTTTAACACGCCACAGCACACAGTACTCCTTCCACGGTTCGGGTAGACCGGGTAGAGCCTCATTTATTACTTCAAAATACAACGAATCTCATCCTCTCTGACTTCCACAAAGCAAAACCTCTTCGTGGAGCCGGCCCGGCAATCAACTGACGTCACACGTGCTCTAAACATATACTCCACATATACATAACCAACAAGGTTACCATATATCACCCATATATGGCACTAACGTATATATATAAGCAATCATATATCCAGAACTCTGTTTTGAGCCAAAATTGTAAGAACTGCAAGGTGGAATCTATGCATATCTCTCTACACACAACTTCCCACGTCTTTCTCCTTTCTTTCTCTCTATTATAATAAAATAGTCATATCAACAATCTGCACATAATAATCATAACTATAACCATCAACATGATCGTCAGCCAATATTTAGAAGTCCATATTATCCGTCCTATGAATAACTATTTCTAATAAGGCTTCCACTAAATTATATTGTCGCTTATCTTAAGTAGTTTTATTTTTATTGGTCATTTATGTGATATACATTTTTAATCATGCTCTCCTTCTCTGCCCTGCATAGTATTACACATATAATGCTTATGCTTATTGCATACAAACCAAGGAGTTTAAGTGTAGTCGTTAACTCACAATATTATGAACTGCTAACTGGTGCTGTGTCAGCATTTTAAGGTCGTTTGGGCCCAGACTAGTCGATATTATTATTGTGAACTCAAAATATCCATGTTTTCCTTATGGAATGAATAACAATTTAGACATGGATCTTGTTACACAATGGAGTCATTGAGCTTAGTATTATTTGTCGTACGCAAAAACGCAAATCAATCATTCCAAGCTGGTTAATGAATTCGTTGACTCTCTTAGTTCTGATTATAATCAACTCAACTACTGCCGTACCGTGCCAGCAGCAGCGGTCAACGTCATAAAATAAATGTACATTAAATTTACATACAGTTATGTCATGCTTGCATATTCATAATAAACTCTACCTTACGCTCTTAAGTTCATTAGCAAGTAATAATAGGTACCTAATACAGAAATCGATTTTCTGAGACTTGAGACTAATTAATAAGTCACAGGTATAAATAAAAGAGTGGTAGTAGATAGAAGATTGGAGGAAGAGCGAGTTTAAAAATAACTTTAGCTAAAAATAGAAAAATTTACCTGGAAAGACTTCTTTCATTTCCTGGCGACTGTAGCCCGTGTTCCAGCCATTCTTTGGCTGAATGATACACTGAAACATCGTGGCTCCAGATAATTCACTTTACACTCACACAATAATTATTTGAGCAACTGAAAATTGTACCATCGTTTCAACAACTTATGAGACACATCCTTCTTCCACGTATTTACTTATTTTCGTATTTCCATTTTATATTAGTAACTTAAGTTTATGTTCAGCACCTCAATCAACCCTAACGATGTCACTATTCAAATTCAAAATCATTGCAAATTCAATTAATTCGAAAATATGACAGTCTTTTTCTTACATGTGAGCAAATGGGCCAGAGAAAATGTGTCGAGGAATGTTCTTTAATAACTTTAAAATACAATCTGTTCCATCTTCCATTCGAACAGGAAATAAACTTGAAATGGGAATGTCACGTCTGATATCGAATCAAGAGAGATGCAATGTAATTGTAGCACGTTTACAAACTACTTGTCTACAGTTTCCAGGCAGAATTATCTTTCCATGTAGCTTAATGAGAATTCTCTGAGCTTAAAATTCCTCGTGGGAATAAAATGAGCACCTGCATATTTTTTGCGAATGGGAGGTTAAAAAGAACAAAGGTAGTTTGAGAGAGGAGAGGACGAGAAGGAATAAATGAGGTATAAATATTCTGACAATGAGTAGAGTGGCTGAAGAGTAGTTTTATAAGTGTAGTGTTATGTAATGGTCATCGTGTCCCCAAACAGCTCAGACCGAAGTCCACGGTGGACGTGTATAGAAGCACTGCGGCCAGTGGCAAAGAAGTTGTAGCTTTTCTCAGGCTGGATGTTGACTGGAGGCGAACTACTGGAATGAAGTGGAGAGACCTGCTGATCAGTCTTTTCTACACAACTCTCGATTTTAGATTCACATGTACATTCTACATTCTACACCTTCTGGACCTACTACTCACAAACACACTCAAATTATACTCACTACGGCTACATCCGCAGCACAATTTGCCAGCGACGCTGCTAAGCTGCCAGGACGTGGATTACGTCTGGTTACGTGTAGCTACACTTTCTTCCCTCGTCTTCATCCAAATAATTCCCTGCAGCATTTTCCTTTTTATTTCTGATGATCTTTTGTGTTTCGCTATTCGTGTGGATTGGCGTACGACAGTGAAGTGGAGGAATTGCAGAATTGCAATGCACATGTATTTGTGCGTGTGTTTGTGTTGCGACCGCCACGGCCGAAAGTTCGGAAGCAACTAACTGGTGGAAGACAACATTGAAGTGGAAGTAAAATGACTGCAGCTGCGGACTGCAAATGCCAAATGGGAATGGTGAGAAAGAGAAGAAGGTGAAGAAGAAGCAAAAGAAGGAAGGAGCAGACGGATTAGCAAATACACGACGACGAAGAAGAAGATGAGAAGATGCGATGTGGATGTGAGGAGCATCCCAGCAAATCACTTGCTACTCCATCGCTACTCCAACAACACCAAGTAGTAATGGACTGCCACAAACTATATCAAATAGACAACCACTTCAACTAAACCTCATCTTCTTCACATCTTCTTCTTCCACCAACATCATGCTCAGTATAGCACATTGAGCAGAGATGAACAAAGATCAGCTAATAAACCTAACCAACATTATGGAACATTATAACAATTATCCAGTCTATGCACATACTGCACATTGTACACATACCGAACTATACCTAACTTTTATAATGGACACTTTGTATACGAGCGAGGTACATGTGCTCGCTATGCTTTGTAATATTATCCTTGCAGAGGGATTATTAAGTAATGAAATATTATGATGTTTTGTTTTTCATCTTTTTTAGATCTTCTGTAAACATTACTGCGATGTAAGTTTACATTACAGACCCAGTATGAAATTACAAACTTACAGATTACTACATGTAGCTATACACAAACAGACGGAGTAAATGAATAAGACGGTTTGGAGCAAAAGACGTTGGTTTGTATTTTACCAGAAAAGAAATGAAGCGTTGTTGACTAAGAGCAGAGAATGGGAAATGCTTGCTTAGACATATTTTCCTTATCTGTGAAACAAAAGAGAAGTTGTTCACAAAGAAAGATTCGCCGACTGAGGCTGAAATAACTCTTAATGAAGAATCTCAGAAAATGCTTAATGTGTGTTTGCATATTTACATCGTATGTCTTCTGTGTCTTTGCACTTCGTGCTCTAATCCTATGCTCAGTGGCAATGTGCTATTTACAAGTCAACAGTCCACTTCTCATTAGTCAATTTCTAATCAGTCCCAGATCCCTTTTCACTGCAGATACTGATACAAAACTATCGCAAAAACATATTTCCGTTACTTTTGTATGCAGCAGAGAAGAAAATGAAGGGAGTTGGTGAATTGACAAAAGTGTGGTAGAAAATCCGTGCGTGTGCATGAATGTGTGCTGCATTTAATGGAGAGGTCTGTGAGTCTGTGGCTGTAAGAAGTAAAAAAGAGGAAAGGAAGCCAAAAGTAAAAATGGGTCTTAGGGAGATAAAAGCTGACAATGAAGAAGATTGACTGTGACAATGAGATGTGCTGCTGCGTGGGTGGAGTGAGTGTGCAACTGCAATGCACAGCCACAACTTCAACCAGATACGCGGAACATTATGTACAATGTGTACATCCACAATCCAAACAGATAATTCCAGTTGGCATACTGTTCAAAGTCATTTCCGTTACATTTCATTTGTATGAATCCAATCAGTTCTACTTTTTGCTCCAAACATTCAGCTCAACTAACGGAATCACTCGTACCATTACAAATCCTTCTAATTTATGTCCTTCTATTCTATATTATCTACAATGAAATAATGTCATTTTAACCCGTCGTGTTCAGTAAGCTATTTACCAACTCACGTTAACAGTGCAATTTAAAAATACTATATACCTGCTATTTACGAATATTCAATATTATGTATTTCAGTCGTTTTAATTTTATATGAAATCATTTCCATATATTATTATATTATCATCTATATAACATTAGATGTTTCAATTCAATATCATCCCTGTCAAATATTTGTATTTCATTTTCGTAAACAAAAATAATTTTAATTTTAATGTAGAAGTAGTGTAAGAGTAGTACTATAAATGGCCAGTGGCAAAATGACTGGAGAGAAAGTCCAAGTAAACTACTAACATACTAGTTGTACATTTTTGCTGCTAAAGCTCATTCGCAACATTCCATTTGATTAAAGAAACGTAGTTTAACTAAATGGAATTTGATAAGGCACATAATAAAATGTGTGTGAGGGGATAGTTTTAAAGCGGAAACGGCGGAAATCAGTTATCACTTATTGAGATAAGTGTTGAAGATAATGGGATGAAATTACTTGTACAACTTGTACGCGTAAATGTTAATGTCCGTGTCCTTGAGCTTTATGTAAAAGTTTGCGACTGTGTTTTGTTTACTATGCTGATTATGCTGCACGCTGTGCGTGTGGGAGTCGTCGTGGGACAATTCTTTTATTTTACTCCACACTCTTTCTTCCAAAGTTCAACGCATCCCTTCTTCCTAATCATAATTCCCTAATTAATCCTTCGCACTGCTACTTCTTCGTGGCTAGTCTTGAAAACAAAAGAAATTATGCAAATCTACAACTTTCCCTCCTTCAATGTCAGCTTCACACTTTTCTCATAATACAACAAAAAACTTGCCATTTAAATAAAAATAATTTTTCCCATATGTTTTGTTATCCGTGTGTTTGTGACTATCCCTGTTCAGTATGAGAATTGGCTCATCCGTCTGAGGAACATTCCCTCGTCTGCCTGTGTGACAGTCTCTGACAAGACATGACACGAACATTCATCTCCCCACAAATGCTGCTCAAGCTAAAAAGTACAGCGTGGTGGCTGTGGGAGACTGTTAAATCAATCTGAGCACTTATCCGACTTGTTTATCGCTCAACACTCGTTCTTTGTTGTCCAATCCAAACAGATTTCAGACATTCATCAAAAGGTGTTACAGATGCATTTAAGATTCCCTCTCTCAACTTTCTACACACCACACTCATCCCTTTGGATGAGTCTTAGTCTAAGGTCACTGTGAATGTTACTGTGACTGTGTGGAGTGCAAAGTGTAAGTGGATTATTTAGTACATTTCGCACTTTGCTTGTGCATACTTTTATTCTGGCAAAGAGATAATACTTGCTGTCATGTTCCCTTATCATCATTTCTGTTGATGAGAATCTCACAGAAAGAATTCTTCTCGTCAGGCATAGTCAGTCACGTCACTTACTTCGAAGTAGCTCCTTCCTTAACACAATACAACAGCAATGGCCATGCAATAGCATCATTACCTTAGCGTTATTATCACAACCACCCTTCTTTAAAAAGCTGACCATCATTCTTTCTTGCTTCACTTACACAACAAACTAAACGCAACTTGTTCGAAATGCAAGAGATGAGTAAACGGCAACTCTTCTTCTATCCGTCCTATAACTGCTAATCATACACACCTCAATCTTTCCCACACAACTTCAACTTTTCTTATAGTTCTTGTATCAGAGGCATTAGAACTACAACTGAGGCTATAACATGTTTGAGATGTTTGTAACTGAAATTATTACGTCTATAGGAATTAAGTATCATGTGGAAAGAGGCAGCTGTGTATCATATAAGAATAGTTATACTTCACTTATGTATTTTTATTTTTGTTATGCTCAACTAACTCAAGCTGCATAACATTCATTTTTGTGTACACACAACAAACTGGACCGGTTACTCACCCTACCAAGTCTCTGTCTCTCTCTCTCTGCTGTACAATAATAATTACGAAGCAAGAACAGCAGCTCAGAGCTCAATTTCTAGAAAAAATGGAATAATAACCTTAACTAATGATAACGAAGTGGAAGAAAAAGAATATGTGCTACAAGCTCCGTCCGTGTAGAGAAAGAGCTGTGTCTAAGAATTAATTAAAAATGACGCACATTTAGTACCTATGTACGAATTCAAACCATTTTCCATCACAACTAATTGCTAATTACTACACCACACTAACAAACACAGTCATTGTTTCAACTGTTTCACTACATCAAATGAAGAATTATTACTTCTGTAATGCAGAAAAATTCAATTTCTCTATTTGTATTTTCTTCTTGTCGATTTATCACTGTGGATCTCTCCATTCTGTATTTTTAATTGCAATTAAGTTGAGGTAATATTATTTTACATGGAGATACAAAGAAGAGAAACCACACACAGAGAAATGCAGAAACAAACACACGATAAAGAAATAAAGACAAGATTTTTGCAAGTGCAAGGTTTTGCTAATAAATGTAATAAACAATGAAAGGACGATAGGCAATCCATTTTGCATTCCAATGAGCGATTAACTTACTGTACAGATAAGTATAGAAAACAGAAGACTCGACTCGACTTGATGTTAAAGATCCATTGGAAAAGCAGACCTTGAGCGTTCCGATCTCTAGACACAACCTGTTCTGCTACAACCAATCCTAAAAACTTCATTTTATTTGCTTACTCTACTTTCAATTACAATTTCTATTACTTATCTAAATCATCCTTTATATAATGTTCCCTTAATATTATTATTATTATTATTTACGTTTACACACTCAGCTGCATATGCATAAGCCTGAACTAAATAAGCCATTACAGCTCTATCTAGCAAATATTTTTCTGATCATAATAATTATTATTTTGCAGCGAGAGAGAGAGGATTTAAAATGAGAAAGGATGGATTTGATTGCGAAGAAATGTTGGGAGGGCACATGATGACAATCGTTAAAAAGTTTTTGTGTAGGAGGAAAAGATGTGAATGTGTGTAATGGAAGAAGAGCGTTGGTTGAGAATGGACTGTGCAGCTGTGTGTTTGACAAAGGAAGTGAACAGTTAAACTTCGTTTGGCGTTTGCCATTCATTATTGGCGATAAACAATAAAAAGGCACTAAGAGCTTGGGCACATGTGGCAGAGCATTGGAGGGCACAACTGACGTTAGAGAGAGAAGAGCATAGGCGAAAGAGCCTGGGATGGGAAATGGATGTGATGAAATGTAATGGACACACGAGGAAGAGAAGAAGAGGAATTAATTGGCCAATGTCAATTGAACGGCAATGGGTGAATAATCTTCATAAATATTAAATGTAATTGCCCATAACTTTCTATTTGCCCAACTGTCACCGTCTCAACTAAATTCCTCATCCTTTTTACAATCCCTCCATTTTTGCAATTAATTCTTCTACAAGTTGTACCTCCACTCACCATCAGTCCATACTCTCTGCAACTCTACCTCCTTCCTGTGCATCTGTCATTATTGTCTAATCCACCTACAGAGTTTTTATTACATCTGCCCCATTTTAGAACGATACAGACTTTGAAGAAGACGACATTTCTTTTGTAAGTCTATTTGGTTTAGTTGTAGAGGAAAAAGAAAATTGGGAACATTATGCTACACGAGAGCGACTAGTAGTGGCTGTAAGACTAGACTGACTGAAGAACTACTAAACTAAAGGCGAAGACCTACTAACCCATAACCCACACTCGTCAACTCATGAACATCACCATTATCTCCCATTCCCTCCATTCGCAACAACTCGTACACAAACGCAACCAATTCGTAAACGGATTTCTCAATCCATCATTTATCTACAAAACAAGATTCTTCAACCAATATTTTAACACAACATTACCGTTTGACTGTGTGTGTATAATCTGCTATTAGTTTCATTAGCGGTACAACTAATATGATTATAATACTCTCTGTAAATACTTCTAAATAAGCCATCTCCTGTTTATCTCGCACAAAGAATTGCAATTTTACAATTCAATTAGTCATAGTCGTAGACCATGCAATGCAGGTGCGAAATAAAACTAACCGAAGCGTGTAATCCCTGTGTGTGTTTATATATGAGCATGTGTGCATTGAAAATGTTTTTTAATCCTGTTGCACTGCATCGGCACAACAAATCTGCTACAAATATCTCCTCCTGTGTAAACTTCCTTCTATCTAACGCTAAACATTATTATCATTTAGTAATTACGCTTTAATATCTGATGCTGTATATAGTGATACAGCTGAATCTTCATTGGAGGAATAGAAGTAAAAAAGTTGAGTGTTTCGTGCTGCAATACTTAATTACATCTCTCGATCAGACGCGAACCCGACACATTTTCAGCCTTTCATTATCATTTGCGAAATATTATTATAATTACAACGATACGGACTACGCAGAAGTAGAAGAGATTGAAAGTACCTGCTTATTATTTATTAATAGGATGTGTTATGAATGAATAATTAATGGTATAACACTTAGTGAAGATGAGAATTGGATGAGAATGTCACTGAAGCGACGGCACCGTCTCTGCGTGACACAGTTTGAGTCACTTGTGAAATCTGGGAACACCACTACTTACACGACACAATCAGCGATATTGAGCTGATAACATCCACCCAACAAAACACCACAACACAAAATTACATGAATTCACTACAGCAGCAGTGTATAATGCACACACGTATGAACTTCACTTATGTAAACCAATTTGGCAAAACTGTGGGACGCTAATTGCTGGAGGACATTCCGTCAAGCAATCTGCATACAACGCGAGTAAACTTTGTTTGAGCCTTACTATCAAAGTATGAATTACCATAGGACATGAGACTGGATTCTGCTTTATATGTATATCTTATTACAGAAACACAATACTAAAATATTTCATATAAAGATATTATCTTCGTGTGAGATGGTGTAGTAAATAAGAATTGTTGTGTAGGTGCTGCTGGGAACTACGGGAGTATTTCGAAGTGAGAACTGCTGTGTGGAGAAGTACGAGAAGGTCTGCGGGTGCGGAGGCAAAAATAGACTGGGGCTACGAAGACGACGTTATGGACATCCCTGACACATCAGTCACCACCAGTCACGAAGAGAAAGAGGAATCGGAGCGTAGAACGACTACTGCTCAAATAATTATTTGTCTTGTTTACTTTGCTTGTTGTGTTTTCGTCGAGGCAGGGAGAGGACTGCTTCTACTTCGCATAATGTCAACCTCTAAGCAATTCACTCACTTACTCACTTACAACCTTACAACTTCCCAACTCAGTCTGAACTCCCTGCTCTTTCCTTTGCCTTATTGCTACTCCTAGAACTCACAGCAGTCTACTTCTGTTTCTATCTCTCTAGTCCAACAAGAGTGAAGCAACACTTTTTTCCTTCCTTCTCTCCTCTTCTCGTAATAATAAAATATCCCCTCGAGTCGAAAAAGATTTTTCCGACGACGCAGTATGTATAAGTCTTGTACAGCAGTCCTTGCAGGGTTGTATAGACGGAGCAGAGATTTATACGGTTGGGAGATGTGGATGTGACGATGAGAGGCAAAGTGTTGCAGTTGTAGTGGTGGCTGCGACGAGTAAATGGAGAAGATGGAGAAGACGTAGCAGCAGTAGCAGCAGCGGTGCAAACAACTTTCAACTTTCGTTCTTCCTTCTTCGCATCGCGTCGACTACTGCCGTCAACTGCCGTCACTACACTTTGCCATCCCGATCGCCGAATCCCATCATCCACAACACACACACCAGCCCTTCCTCAAACACAACAGCCACAAACAATCTTACAAGAGCCGAACACATACATCCATCGTCTACTTACAAATACTTACAATACAAAAAATTATCTTCCAACGCAATACAACCAATGAAGTGACACACATTAACAAATGTGTCCATTTCAGTTGTACACATCCCTTCATGTAACTCAGCCACCATAGCTTCAAATTAATATGCTTGAGACTCTGAGTTATTATAATATTTTAGAACTCTTCATGTGCATATAAAATTTAATTTACATAGTGCAAAAATGCGTTAAGAATGTAGGAAGATGTAGTAATGCGAAGAAAAGATGCAGATATATTTTACTATCTGTATGTAATCAGTAATCATATTTTCATATTTCCATTGTGCTATTTGTTGTTTGTTTAGTTTGTGGTAGATAGGGATGGTATGGTGGATGGTTAGAAGAAGTAAATGCCTTGAGTGTGTTTTATGAATCAGAATGTTGTTATTAAATTGAGCGGAGGAATCACATTATGTAGAAAATTGACTTCATTCATCTTCTGCGAAATGAAGAGTTCTAATACAGAATCTAATCTTGTCTTGCACTATCTCCACAACCTTCCCCTTCTCTATATAAATCCATACAACGCAGTGTGGTGTGTTATAGGAAAGAAAAGCAAGTCTCCTTAAGTAATTATAACGTGGAGAGATGAGATGAGAGGCTTTGGCGGATGATGTATAGAAACAGATGGGTCTTGTGTGTGTGTGTAGCATATGAGAAGAAAGAGAGGAAGAGTGGTCTATGGTCTTTGACGAGGACGGTGACTATGTCTCGTCTATTCGTCTCTCATTATCATCCGCAAACAGCATTTGTGTGTCGTGTATGTGTAGTTTGTGTAGTGTGGTTGTAGTGTACCCAAAGTGGCTACTATAGCTATGTATTTTTAGTAGCGAAGGAAGAATGAGTTTCGTACGAGGCAGGCAGAGAGAAGAAAAACAAAATGTGCTGGCAGAGTCTGAGTTATCTCCAATTTCCATTGCATTGCTCATTCTGTAATCTTCGTCCCTGTCTTCTTCCCTATCCCCAACTCACCACTGCCACTAACACACAACATACCCAATACCGTCCAATAACAAAAATCATCCCGTGTGGAAAACATATGCAACTTTGTATTTCATAGCTCATATTTATCTCCACCATACTATTATGTGCATATACCAGCACAGATATATACAGCAGCTCTTTTACAACACACATTCAGGCACAGATGTCTTTCAGTCTCTAAGGCATATTCCATTCCTATAATATTTTATGTGCATGTCATGCCTAATAGTATCAAGGACTAATAAATAGATACTACAGTCTTATAGCTTAGCTGTAATGCACAATGTAGTTTCTGTAATATAAATTTTTCAGGCATTTATAAGTACAACAATTTGAGTGTCGAAGGAAGGATGGAGGAATGGCAGTAGATTTACTGCCATTCCTCCATACATCCATCCAGCTGAATATAATACAAGATACTCAAGGTACTTGATATACTCTTATATGTATTATGTCTATAATAGTCAATATATACTTGACAATAACGAATGACCCTCCTTCTCTTCCAAATACTCCGAAGACAACGAAGACCGTCATGTCAGAGCAAAAGCAAAATTCTCCCTTAGTCAGAGTGAGTAGAGGAGAATTTTCACTAAGTCACAGTACCTTCACTCACATAATGACATTAAAATATGTCAATAAGATAGCACACACACACAGCCCAGTACCCTGGAACTGTGGAATTGTGGAAACTACAACAAGAACCACCAACAAGAAAAGCAACACACGTGTTGGGACAAATATAAGTTGAACACGTTACACAACTCATTAAAGTTTTGCCTAGAAGACTTTGCTTACATTTTCAAGTCCGTGTTCGGCTTATTGCGCGTGGGAAAATGTATCTCCCCGACAATATAAACAGACTATACTATAGGTATAGATAGATTATAGATATAGACTATAGACCAAATAAATGAAGATGATGCTTGGGCTAATGAGTATGTCTTATCTGTATATACACAACTAAGTCCAAGTAATAATGGCAAGAAATGTTGTAGAATGTAGAAATGCTATTCTTGTGGCTAATCCAACTCAACCCTTTCTTTCTATCTGTAGTTTCTGTAGTCATGCAAGTACAAATATAAAATATAGCCATGTATAACTGACTTGACTTTCAAAATGACTTTTAACTGACTCCGCTGCTACTGGGAAAAAACCGAAAGGAAACTACAAGGGTTTGAAGAGTACTGTATGCACAGCGAATGAAGAAAAAGTAAGGAGTAAGGACGAGTTTAAAAAATGAGGGAAGTATTAGAGATATCTGTTTTCATTTTAGCTACGGAACAAAATAAGAACATCACGTAACTGGATGTAGCTACTTTGAAAAAATCCGTTCTTTCTTGGATGATCTAAAAAAGCATCTCTAGCATCTCTTGTGAACGCACATGCAGTGCAGTTAGTTTACAAGATGCACTTCCAAGTTTGAAGTTTGAGATAGTAGAGGAGTATCTGGTTGAGTTGAGTATGCCGTATGTATACGTTAACGTTGTGTGTACAATAGACACAATGCTGTGTTTTGTGTTGTGATGACTGACGAAGCGTTTCCATTAAACATCATTTCTCACTTGCCCATTTACGCTCCAAAACACTGTCACTTATCTCACCGCTTCGCTCTCCAATCACGTCCCTTTACTTCGCACATCATTCCGCTCATTCCGCACATCGCTAATAGCCATCGCTTACAATCAGAAACATTTGAAACATATAAATACGTATACAATAATCCTCCAAGCATCTTCCTAGGTCATACAGACTTAAACAGTGTTGCAGTCTTTAGCTTGTCAATCTGCCTCTGACTTGTGTATCTAAAATGTGAAAATATGCCCTGCCCATAAAACACAATTATTTACACAGACAGTTCTGACTTGGTTGATTCCTGAACAAACGACTGTCTCATCGTCATCTCTCCAAACACCACGGCAGACGCAATTTTGTGAGTAATATACGCACATAACACTGTTACTCTAAGAATTTAAGAGAGAGAGACGAGTGTGGCGCTGGCGACACGCTGAATCATAATCTAAATGGTACGGTAAACGTGAAGTAAAAGTCTGCATCTTGAATTTGCAGATACTCTGAAGAATGAATCAGCATTAAATACAATGTGTCATACAATATTTACAACCGCAAGAAGAAAAACAGAAAAAGCGAGTCTGCTTCTTCCAATCAAATCTAAAAATATGCACAACTAAGAGTGGGCCGACGTATTTTACACAAATTGCCACTTGAGGGAGGATATAAATTACTTCAACAAATACAAGCATGGCGATATAATTCCTGTGTCCACAATTTCATTTCAATCGCCATTCGCCATACTTTGTGTGCATTAACTACATACTCATAAATATTTTTCTTGCCTGCAAACTGCGTAAAAATCCATATGTTTTATTAATGCATTTAATATCAGATTTATCAGAATAGAAGTACACGTACTGTATACATGTTTGGGAGAAGAGGTGTGTTCAATGAAGTCAGAGAATCACAGAGCGTAATTACAACGCACTTTATAATGTAATGTGTGTATCGTTAATATTTTTATGGTGGTTTAGTTTATTGGCTGTAGTGACGCTGAGCTTGTGTCAATTTGACAGAACAATAATATTATCATGGGAAAGGGAAATGCAGCAAATGTTAAACATGTTGAACAACTCACTCCTTCCTTAAATGTTAGTTAGCACTACAGGTTTAGATTAGTACACATTTGCACAACGTCCACAACGTGCGATGTGTGGGTGTGCGTCTATGGAAGGATTGTAACACTAACACTGATAAAATGTATCGTGGAACAACTTCATAATGTAGAAAATTGTGTCGTCCTTATTTTGTATTTACTTAATATAATTCTATCTAACGCTTATCTGTATTATCACACCTAATACCTACATACCTATATAATACGTGTAGATTGACGAATGTAATGGAAACAGGCGTAATAACTGCATGGTATGTCTTCGAGTGGTGTTTGGAGGGGAAGTAAAAGTGGACACGTCGTAAATTATAATTTAGAGACAGAAATATACATGCAATTACATCAAACCAAGATTTACTTCCATGTCTCTTTTTTACTGGATGCTGAATGTATCTACTACAGTACTACACACAGTAACTGCTAACATATTTCTGTTCCAAATAAGGAGGGGAAATAAGAAAATGAACTAACGATGAGGAATAGAACTGATTACAACAAGTCGCGCCGCAGCATTAAAGGCAAGTCTCCCGTCAAAACGAGGAATCACAATGAAGGATTGGAATTATGGATTAGGAAATGCATCCGGATTGGAAATAAAAGCTTCAAACTGCATTTTCTCAATAACTCTATGCAGCGATTATGGATAGCTTTTTATAAGGAATTTTAATATTTTAAACTCTCTGCAGTTAATCTGTAAAGAAAATCACACGAAGAGCAAACACAGATGAAGCTACACACGGCAGACGTAATCTTCAGACTGGACGATGTGTCTTGTCTCTCCTGTCTGTGCATGTCTTAACAAATGCTTTTCTCACAGCCCCATTTCGTTGTTGGCATATCTTTACCCATTGAATGTTTAATACTCGAGTCATGCAGGAATATGTTGTGTGATACTTTGAAGCAGTCTTTATGATGATTTTCCATGCAAATAGCCTGTCAGAATGGGATTGATTGTGACCAGTTCTACCTTAGATGGTTCTTTTATTAATCCTTTCCTCTTCTATATTTGGACTACACATTACATTGCATACGTTCATTTTACACTTGGGTGTAGACAGAGTGGAGTTCTGTGAGTGTGTACTGTGTAGCATTTCTTAAGATAATTCATCGACGTGGTTTCCTACTTGATTGTGTGGAGGTTTCCTCGTCTTCTTGCATCACTTCAACTACTAACTACGACTAACTACGTGCTACACAAAAATAGACTTGTGGTTTTGCGTTGAACAAAGCAATTTCATCATATGCGGATATAGTCAGAATATGAATATTCTGCTCCATGCTTAAGTACACACACACTAAACAAAATAATACGCAGTGATTTTTCAACACAAGTCTTCTTACACTCCAAGACGACCATAATACGCTTGGCTGTACATTTACACATAGAAAAAAGAAAGATAAGGATATTATAAAAATGTCAACTGACATTTTATGACATAATTTTATAGTAGAACCTAAGCGTTTTGTTAGTTGGACGTTTGTTTCCATCCAATCCATGGTTTAACTTACTTCTAGAATATACTTATAGCTCGGGTGTTGTGTATGCCTTTACATTCGTTTTCCCCAGCTGCTGAGAACTTTGGGAGTTTATCGTGTCCGGAGTCTCTGTACCCGTGGACCCTCTTTCGTTTAACCCTCCTGTCCCTATTCCTGTCCGTGTCCTCATATACGCAATGAACATAGTAAAGTCCTATTTTGATACGTTTACTGTAACAATGAAGAAAGCAACTTGGGCTCGGCTGCTGCGGTGTATTTTTCATATACGTTTACAGGATATAAAACCAGACTATTGAACTTAATCGAGCAAAGCTCTTTAGAACTTTTTCGTGGATATTTTGTAGCACTTGTAGCAGGGTGGGGGTTATAAAATATCAATCACCCTGAGTAAAATCTCCTGCGATGCGTCATCCCACAATATTATTTTGTAATATTTGTAAAGACACAGATACATTAGTGTGTCTACAATTAAATGCCATACTGTTGGTTTACCTACTGCAGCTAACAGATTTTGTAGAAATCATTCATACTTTGTAAACTTCAATGACGACGGTGGATGTTCATTCATATTCACAGTCTTCCAAAACATTTATTATCATCATTCCACTCAAGATTGTACAAAGTACAAACATTAAAAAGTAGTTGGTTCCGGTTATATTGATTGAAGTTTACTAATAGAATTCATTCACACGTTCCTTCTTTACCCTGCACCAACTTCCATTATTCATTTACTTATTTAACACCATGATGGTTTATATTGTTTGTACATGTAGAAAGTAAGGAGGAATGGAGTCTGGTAGTCTGGTACATGGATAGGTAGTCTTGTTAGATAATTTTGTATTCTTCCGTTCCTTGTGCGATTCATTTTATTATGGTTATTTATTTATTTATGATTCAATTTCATTATGAAGGTGTTTAGCGGAGCTGGTGCTGGTGTTTGGGTTTATTTAGCAATTTAAATTTGATTAGGAGATTTAGCATGTTTGTGTTTAAGGAGTATTATTAGAAGATGCCCTTGCGAGACATGTGTACCTTGGGAGCATTTATTATTTAGTGATTTAGTGCATGGTCTATAAAAATGAAGTAAACACGGCAGGCAGGTATCAACTCCCGGCCAAAGAGACTTGCACGGCCCAACTTGCATCTTGAATGTATAGCCATCCATGATATGAAATTTAATGACTGCTCTAGTGACTGACCGTGACCAACCTACACCACCACACCAGAGTAGACACAGTAGACAGATGTTCAATTTGTTCCCAACTACTTTTACGCTCTTTGTATACGGCAGCTCTGCCTCTGCTCTGGATACAAATAGAAATACAACTCCAATATAAAAATATTACAGCGACTATATGCACAACGCTCATTTGGCTGCGTATAGATATTGATCACGTCTTTACCTTTATAGTCCGCTACTTGTGTACGTAGGAAATTTTAGTTTGGGTGTTTGCAGCAGCCACACTGTATGACTGTACACAAAGCTGCTGAACAAAAAACAGAAGCATGTGTTGTTGTAGGAGAACTACGAAGACGAATAAAGCATGAAGCAACTCCATGCACCAATTCAAAATCCTATTTTCCTATTTTCTATCCACAAAACATTTCATTACTGACAAAAAGGTGTGTTCAGTTGACTCAAGCCAAAACACTCTGAATTCAGTTAACAAACCCTTCCTCCATGCACCATGTAAAATAATATGCCTAATATAATTACTGCATTATTACAAAACACACACCAGGCAGGCGGACCAAACAAAAGATCCAAACAGACCATTCATCCTTCCAAAGTCTTAAATGCCCTCCAACAATTTCAGAACAACCAACTAACCAACTTTTGGTGCACAACAATGACGCATTTAATGTAAACCGAGGCATTTTATAAACTCAAAAAATATTTTTCGGCTTTAACTCAGCTTTCAGCATCCTTCGTCATATTTTTCGCCTTTTTTGGAAATTGCTTTGCGGGTCTGTCTGCGGGTCTTATAGTCTTATGATCTTTTTGATACAAATCACGCCTATGTACTTACTACGTCACATTAACTTTCAAAAACAAAGAGATGAGTCTTAATAAGACCACCTCGCGTCCATCATTCACATTGTTCACTTAACATACATAGCTTACACTTTCTTGCTCATAATCTTCATTTGTCACTTCTAATGATTTCAATTAAAAATATTTCTAACGAATACATACTGGACTTTTTCAGTTAATTGTACTTCCTACATAGAAATTGTATGAATTGCCCATGTTGCATGTAATTCTTCAGCCTAACAAAGTATTGGGCATTCACACGTGTAAAGACTTTGTACTTTAATTGGTAGTTTGTTAAACTATTTTACTTTGTAATGTCAATTGTGTTCTGTAAGATGTTTATTGTTTCTGGTGAGTATAGGGTATTAGGCCATGAGGCTATAGGTAATAAAGGCATTAAAGCTTACTTGTAAAGTACGGCTGTTTTCTTAAGGAGCCCATTCGCTTGAGGGAAGGTCGACTCGTTTGGGAATCTTCATCTTCCAGTTCGTCCATCGGCTGTCCTCCTCCAGCTACCACAACCATTTTTTAACCCCTTCACAAAACTCACTCAAATCTCTAATCAATCTTATCTACACTTCATACAAATCCGATTCAAAATCGGAGAAATGTTAATTACAGGGAGCACAATACAAATTAATCAAAAAAGCCCCACATTCGTCAATTCGGGTTTTATTTCGGGTTAAATCTGTAGACGATGAAGTCGCCTTTCGTTTTGAGGATGACTCAGAAGAAAACACCGCTACAATTATTTTATGATGGTGGAGTCGCAAAAGTCACTCGGAGAAAAGTAAATAATGATTTTGGAACAAGTTCACTTTCGGGGTCGTTAGCGTTGCATTGGATTTTGATTTACCGGCAAACATTTGATGGCTGACGAAGAAAGAAAGAAACGGGAAACACGGGGTAATTTCTTTTGGTTATCTTCGGGATTTAAAAAAGTTTTCGTATTCCCGACGGATGATGGAGTAGATGGAGTGAAGGAGCTTTGGTCACGGACAACGGTTTAGAAAACTGTAAAGGAAATCTGTACGGTTGTAAATTTGCTAATGTGCCACTAGTTGCACTCCACAATTCAATAATTCACTTCTTCGACTGAACCGTTGACAACAACTTCCTCTTCTTTTCTTCTAAAACAGACTTGACATTCAATCGGATGATGACCACTGAAATTGGAACCAGTACAAGAGCAATGACAATGAGTGAAGAAACAAGTCACCTCGATTGCATTGGTGAATTTCAATCAACTAACTGACAAGAACTAAATATTCAGGAAATACACTCCAATAATAAGAACTGGGAAAATAGTTAATATTTATTTCCTTGTGTGGCAACTCGCAATCAAGAATAAAGTTGAAAGAGCTGAAACGAGGTTTTCTTGCACTAGTTCAACTTTTGGAGTCTTGTGAATTGTGATTCTGAGTTTATGTCAGTTTGTTATTTATTTTGTTCCTATAATTTTACTTGTTCCTCATTTAAGTATTTTAGTGGAAATGTAATTAGGTCTGGACTTTCTGGTTTGGTAGGCTTGCACAATATTATTTGGAGTAATTAGTAGGAGTAATTGGCTTGAATGTCACATTATTATTGTTTTTTGTCCGTAGAGCTGCAGTTGCACAATGCGGTTTGTATTTTGACTGGTGGCGTCTGTAGCAAAAGAGTGAAGAAATATTTTTTGTGGGAGAATGACAGATGAAGAACACTTCGCTTGTTTCTCTCTCGGCTGGCACTGAAAGGATTTCGCAAGAGAAGGGAAACGATGAGTTTCTGTAGATCTATTCTTGCAGAACTCTTCCAATTCCAACTCGCTCAAAAGAAGCTGCGAAGCAAAATAAGCAAAACTGAAACTCTCAACTGACTCGACCAACAACAACTGCACCACCCACATATACACACAGCTACACACTACACACACATACAAAATATACACACAAATGTATACGATACATTTATATGATACATATTATGCAGAATAAGCACACAATCGTACATGCAGGCTACTATGGCCATTAAACACAAACAACTTCTTTAAAATACGGGTAAAAGTAACAGCCAAGTCAACTCCACACTACTACTGCGATATTATTTCTCTTTTTTATTTATTTCTGATGCTTCTTCAACTTATTCCCTGCCTTGCATTGCAGCTGGGCTCTGGCTGGCCTTCATTATTACGTATTACGTATTATTACCTACATAATTGACTTCATTGCTTACTTTTACCTCAGGCAGACTTCTTTCTTCTTACCATGTGTTTAGAGCTACCTATGGTCGTTTCGCTCTTCAAATTCTTATATTTTATACAATACAATGTATAAACAACTTATAAGTAGAGAACTGCAATCTGAGAACCCGACCGTTGAGCTCCTTCCACCTTTTTACATACCTATTATACCTAACAGCCTAACTCATTTTTGTTAAATAATTTTGCACAATAAAATTAGTACACAATAATAAAACTTGTCGTACAATGTTCGATGCAAGTAATAATGTGCAATGCAAAAATTAAGCGTTTAAATTAATATTTAATTATAATGCAACTCCGAGGTCAGCGGTGTAGATACAAAAATGGGTAAAACAACGAACATGAGAATAGAAGTCTAGAAGAGAATAGAACTAGAATACATCTGTCAATCTTTCACCTAACCGTACCGAGACCACACTTTGCAAATAATTCAATGTAAAAATTTTTCCAATTGTATCTCCTCATCGGAATTGCGAAGTTAAATATTTTTCAAATATACCAACCGAATCATTAATACCAGTCACTTCGTATCAAGTTAGGAGAAATTATGACATTTTTGCAATTATGGCAGTATTTATCATAGGCGTCGGAACCGTGGGGACATCGGGACAATGTCCCCACAGAAATTTCGCCGTGGGGACATTGCTAATAAATGTCCCCACAGAAAATTTGAAAGAAGTAGATTTTTTTCAATGTGCATAACCAAATCGAGCATTTTATGCGTCAATTTCTCCAAAAAATGAATTTTCTGCACTAAAATGGAAGAATACATGTAGAAAAATTCGCGCTACGCGCGAAAATGTGGTCTATTTAGCATATTCACGAAATTATGTCCCCACGCTCCAAAACATCTTCCGACGCCTCTGGATTTATTAGATAACATATTTTATTTACACTGAATGCAAGTTTAAGTCTAACTCATCTTTAAGAAGTTAGGTGTATTATACTGGATTTTGCTTATGATATTTGAATATACAGGAACGTACCCAGGATTGAAAGTTGAATGAGGGGGGGGGGGGGGTGCACAGCAAGAAAAAACAAAATTAGCACTTAAGTTTTACGTCGCAATTTTGAATACAGTATTTTAAAAATATATAATTTTTTAAATTATGTTGTGAGATCCGTTGCGAACTGTATTGCAGACGTAAATTGAGGCTTCTATGGTTAGATGAATCTAAAATAACATTTTCAGTCTTCTGATATCATTTTTTGTTCCACTTACCAAAAACCAATAAAACGACTTGGTGGAAGATCACAATATTAACGGTTTAGGTGTACGTGCACTCAGTGACCCCCACCCCCGTGTTCGTGCATGATAATATAAAAGATCAGCGCAAGATGAATATAAAATTAATTTAACTGATTTAAGCTCAGATCTCAGAGGTATCGTAATTAATTTTGATTGTTCATTGTTCAACAATAAATGCGATGTTGATAATCTATGTAAAATGAAAATTCAAGTCGAATATGGATAATGTGATGTGTGATATGCTCAAATAAACAGAATTTTAAAATCTATTATCTCTTATTTGTTCTTCAATAATAATATGAATTTTTGTAACACTCACATCACAAACTGACAATGGAACAAGAAACTCTTTCCGAGGAATTTGTATATTTAATAAATCAAATTAAAATTAATTGTTCAGGTATATGTAAAATACTACTAACTACAGTGTCTTTTAAGGGCTTATTAAATTTAGGGGTCATTCCGTAAAATGGCTTATTTTTACATGTTTTTAAGAGGGATACTTTTTATACAGGTGGATCTACATGTTTATAGGCTCCCCCACTACCGAATCCTAGATACGCTCTTGATCTTCTTTTACTGGATTTCTCTAAAAACAGGTTTAAAAGTAAAAATATTTGCCTACTGGATATTGCTGCAATAATAAAATTATTTATTATTCTTTGCAGTACAGAAATTAACGGATGTAAATCACAGGCAACATAATATTACAAGTATAATAATTAAGTACATTTTCCGAAATTCGATTTCTTCTATCAAGTTGCACAAAACTCATTCATCATTCATTAAAAAATATGATGTGTTAAAAAATGAAAATAAAAGTATTTAATAATTTTTTGAATATTCATTGAATGTATTAGTATCACATTATTATATTTATTTGATACAATGTTAAACAAAATTACAATAAAATAAATCAGATTAAAAACTGATTTTCGTCCGCTTTAAATTATGTTGAGCGGAGCAATGGAACGAGTCTTTATACAGCGATGGGAAAGACAGGCGTCGCAAGCGTCCAATACAAATGTTGCTATTCTTCAATCTTCATTCTCTGATTCACCGATTTACAAATTATCCCATCTATCAATTTTATTTGTGATTTTCAGTCTTAGCCTAATTCATAATAGTGCTTCCTAAATACAAAATACAATAAGCTCAGTTTTGATTTTGTGTGAAGTTTTTATATCTATTTACAAGTTTCTAAACCTACAAAATAAATAAAACCATGGCTGTGGCACACAGAGAAGATTTCCAAAAACAAATTCAACAGGATTGGGTATATTGTCTTGCTTTGACCTTGAATTCAAATAAATTATTTTAAACTTGCTCAGATGAGATTGATCAAAAAGGCATAAAAGTAATAATTCGCTTCAATAATTAGTCAGGATATAATTTGCAGTTCGCTGCTATATGTATTTAATATTTAATCATTTTTAGTCACAGTGTCACTCAACACTCGAGATGGACTTATGACTTACAACTGAGACATCAGAATTGTATAATATATATAAATAACAAGTTACCGTTACCGTTGTTGTTATTTATATATTAATACCAAACTGACTAGAATTTAAAATCTATATAATGATTGTTTGTGTCTTTATGGCAAATATTATGATGATAACATCAGTTCTTTTGAATAAAAAGTTTCTCTCTTTGATTTATTTATTTATATTTTATGTTATGTACAGGCTAATCGTGAGTACATCGAAGTCATCACTGGATCCATAAAACGTATTGCAGACTTTCTCAACTCATTTGGTAATTTTTTTACAACCCTAAAAAATCGCAATTATTAAAATTATTTTCAATTATTAACAATGATTTTCTGCACTTCCTTTTAAGATTTAAGTTGTCGCTCAAGACTTGCCCAACTGAATGAGCGACTGACTTCCTTGGAGAGAAAAATTGAATACCTGGAAGCTTGGGTACATAATAAATTACTAATTAATACAGCGATAAATTATAAAAACAAAGAAATTGTAAAAGCTAAATGATGATGATTTATTTGGTTTATTACTGCAGATCAGCAAAGGAGAAGCTTTAGCCTGAAGTTATGACGATGCTTTCCGCACAAGCCCACAATTATTACCAACGACGAGAGTATTACATCCCTTCCCCGTTCAATTTGTTTATAATATTTGATAAAGTACAATTTTCTAGTGTAAACACTTTCCTAAACACTCAAGTTTTCTATGCCGTTCGTGTCACCTAACAATAAGACCTAAATAATATAAACTAAAGATTCTTTTGTGTAGACTAGACATTTAAAACTATAATTCAGTGTTTCTTGCTGTCATTCATTTAATATATGTAAACATAATCGAATTTATACCAAAATGAAATCTCACTAATTATTAACGAGTTCTAATTATTCTGTTACATATACACAGTTGCATTAATGCTTACTTATATGTATTTCCATTTACAGTTCAGATACAAACTATAACTAGATCAATGATAAGCGATGTATAAATCACATTATCATTCGTAATAAATTATGAGCGAGTGAGTTAAGTACAGTCTAGTATTCATAAAAACTGTTGGTGAGGTCGAAGGTGAATTAAGACATGGAAAAATGTAAATTGATTCCTTTAGTGTTATCTGTCCCGTATCACCTATCAGACAGGTCTTACAGTTTCACTCTGGATGTTATTACCAAAAAGTTGTGTAGATAGATAGGCTAGGTGTCTCGTGAAGGTTACGATTATCAGGAATGAAGACATTGCCCTGTATAATAATAACTGGAGTTCATTAGCGTAGTGTAAGCTTATTACAACACTTGTTCCGTTGCAAGTGCACTACTCATGTGCTTGGAATGTTTCATGCACATGTCTGGAAATGAACTACCTAAAGCTTGCTGACTAATACGAGTCCAAAGAGCGGCAACGGCATTCTTTCCGCAGCAATCCTTAATATAAGTCGCAAATAACAAAAGCAATAACTACTTCCACTACTTCGTCACGTCATAATAACTTCTGTCTTCAGTCTTGTTCATTGTTACTCAGTGGACCTAAACCTAAAAAAGACATTTTTATTGTTAGTGGTCCTAAGCCTGCGATAATATATTTTTTCTTGTCAAAATGTCTGAAAACAAGGTAAATCAGCTAATTACTGAAATTTTCAAATGCGGAGGTTTAAAGTTTGGAGAATTCAAGCTCAAATCAGGAATTGTCAGCCCTGTGTACTTTGATCTGAGAGTTATTGTTTCCCATCCTCAACTCATGGTAAGTTGCGTTGTATTTAATGTTTAATATTCTATTTGTGCTTCTGTTTAACTATTTTTGAACTTTAAATTATTATTTATTGTGGCTCATGTAATTAACTTTGTATATGAACTTTAGAAACTGGTAGCTGATCTTGTGTGGGAAACAGTCGTATCCAAAAATATTGAGGCGGATGTCGTTTGCGGAGTCCCCTACACGGCCTTGCCCATTGCAACTTTGGTCGCCACTTTCAACAATATTCCGATGATACTTAAAAGGTAGATTTGTTTTATCATATAAACTAAAAACACAAGTATTTTAATTTTTACAAGTGAAAGGTGCCTGCCAATTTTCAGGCTCATTATTATAGCCAGCTAAGCTAGCCGCACTAGCCGGTATAATACAATTGATTGGAACTGTGTAAAGGACCCAAGGGCGTATTATACTAGAGGTGGCAACGAGTCGAGCCGGCTCGATAACGAGCCGAGTTCGAGCAGCAAACTTTCGAGCAAGTTCGAGCCAAGCCGAATTCGAGCCGGAAACTTTCGAGCCGGAAAAACCCGTAGGTAAATGGTAAAATGTATAATTTTTCAGCTAAATATTGGAAAATTTCGAGATTTTTTCGAGTTCGAGCCGAGTGCGAGCCGATTTTTTGTTAACAAAACGAGTTCGAGCCGAGTTCGAGTCGATTTTTTGTTAACAGAACGAGTTCGAGCCGAGTTCAAGCAGCAAACTTTCGTGCAAGTTCGAGTCGAGTTCGAGCCGAGCCGGAAAAATCCGGCTCGTTGCCACCTCTAGTATATACGTATGGGCTCACCGGGCTTGACCTCCACATTCTGGAAAAAAGGGGATGTATTTTAGGCTTTCAGCCCCCAGATGGGCTTTAGCCCCCTCCCCCCATTACAAATTTCTAGATATGCCCCTGAAGGGACCGTACATATAATACGAAGACCGGGCATGGGGGGGGGGGTCTGCAAAATATACTCAAAAAATCCTCAAGGGGTGGGTTGGTGCCTTTGTCTTGGCTACAAAAATAAACGTTTAAAAAGAGGAATTGTGACCAAAAACTTTCAATCATCACATACAAGAACATTCTACTTGGCTAGGTTTAGTTACTTTCGATGAGTAGTCCATAAACTGTAAAGTCTTCCAGATTCAGGGGGAAATACCTCGCGATACTGTCATCCAGGATATATCGGGAAATTTGGAACGGAAATATGTCAGGTCAGAAATAATTGGATGGGAAATATTGGGGCGGAAGTAATTCGGATAGGAAATGTTACAGGTCGAAAATAATTCCGGTCGGAAGTAATAGGAAACCTTGTTATCTTTTTAGCAGCAGGTTTTTTACGACTAATTATATTTTACAAAAATGAAACTGGTGTCAAGTCATAATATAATAATAATGATATAATTATTATGTGTTTACTTTTACTTTTACTTTTATTTTCTTTCAGAAAAGAGCAGAAGCAGTATGGGACTGGTAAGATGATCGAAGGAGACTACAAAGTGAATTCTAAATGTCTAATAATAGAAGATGTAATAACTACGGGTTCAAGCATCATCGAAACAGCAGAAGCTCTTCGTGAAAATGGTCTGGTCGTTACGGACGCAATTATCATTATGGATAGAAACCAAGGAGCTGTCACGAATCTCACCGCCAACGGAATCCGCGTTCATCCTTTAGTAGACTTCAACTCATTGTTGCCTGTACTGCTCGATGCTAAACTAATAACTCAGGATGACATCTCCAAAGTGCAGGATTTTATCACTGCCAATCAACTGTACGATCCGCAAGTCGGGAGGGTGTTCAAGAACAGATGGGATTTGCTGAAGAATACAGCTGCAAGAGAATTGTTAAAAATCTGTTTCAGAAAATCCTCAAATCTTTGTCTTTCAGCGGATTTGGAGAACTGGACAGAGGTATTGGAAATAGCTGAAATTCTGGGTCCCATAATCTGTCTGTTGAAGACTCACGTGGATACTTTGAATTTCGACAACCACTCTCAAGTTTTACAGTTTCGTGAGAAATTGACAGCTCTATCCCAAGAACACCAATTTCTAATCATGGAGGACAGAAAGCTGGCGGACATTGGGAGCACAGCCAAAAAGCAAATGTCAGCGAAACCTTTTCAGATAAATCAATGGGCGCATTTCATCACAGTCCACGGACTTTCTGGACCCAGCATCTTCCAAAGCGTACAGGATTGTGGCATGAATGCTGTGGCTATTGCGGAATTGAGTTCCGAAGGAAATTTGATGACAAAGATGGCACAATACAAATCTTTTGTTTTGGAAATGAGCAAAGATTTCGACTGTGTGACAGGATTTGTTTCTCAGTCGGAAGTCGGAGGAAAAGAAGAAAGTCGCAAATATTTGCAGTTTACTCCGGGAGTTTCTTTGGAACAGGGAGGAGACGGAATGGGTCAGGTCTACAACACTGTGGAAGAAGCTATTCTGAAAAGAAATGCTGACATCATAATTGTGGGAAGAGCCATTTTCTCATCAAAGGACGACTGGCTGACAAATGCAGAACAATTTCGTGTCAAAGGCTGGAAATGTCTCTGCGAAAGACTCCTCTCCTCTTCTGCAGCCATCCAATAAATAAAGTCATCCAAGTCATGAATCAATAGAGCTATGAATTCATTTTGGGGTTTTCTTATTTCCATTTTTTCCTACAAACACTCCGTAATCTGCAATCAAACAATAAGTTTATTTTTCAGCACACGTTGTGTGTTTAATAAAAACAAAATGTACATGTTATTTTCTATGACTAATAAAAACATTTAAGTGCTCCAGTTTCTAAGTTTGATTAAACATTCCATTTTCCTTATTTGATATCGGTTTGAGGTTTTTGATGATTGTTGATACTTTAAAGGAGCTTTGCTTGCTATTTTTACTATTTATACGTACATCGTTCATTTAGATCATTTGATGTGGTTCTTTAAGCGGTTCATTCACGTCCATTCTTGAAGAAAAATATCCTTGATGTTGGTTTATGTCGTCATTTGCATTTGGTTAAAGAATAAACCCATAATAATATTTGTAACACATTTTATTACTTTTACTAGCAATAATTAAACTGTTATTGCATGGCATGGACATTTTGTTTGTTAAAAGCAGAAGCTGAATCACACGTTGGTTGTTGAGTCTATCCACTTGTCTCTTTTGGTTGTGGTTATGTCGCAAAGAGGAAGTTTGTTATCTTATCTGAACATTTCTGTCAGTAAACATGTTTTACTTTTAATTTGCATCATTTCCACTGTATGAGTAACGTTTTATCAGCTAGTGACGTCTTTTCGCTCTGTTGACTCAATCCAATATTTTTATCTTTTTCATTCAATGTCTCTCTATTTGCTAAATCCCATGGATTTCTGCAACAAAAAATAACTCATACCAATGCCTATATATCAATATCTGCAAATACTGCAAAGACTGCAACTACAACTAACAAAAGTACCTATGGAATGGACGGGTGTGCATATCTTTCCACTAATAATTTTATCACAAAGAATGACCACTCTACTGATAATTTCCATTTCATATGAAACTACTTCACTAAAAAAATAAATTGACGTATGTATGCAAAGTATGCATAATTACTACAATTGTACATAATTTACATCCATGATCAATATTGATAAAACACTGTTGCTTGCACGCCAATGCATTTTGGAAACTCATTTACTCATTCCTACAATTCCTAGGTTTTAATAATGTAATAGTTAATAGAATAGAATGAGTCACATCAAAAGTTCTTTGCTAAGATGCTTAAAAGAAATGATGTTTGTGATTAATATTTTAAAGAAAACTTTCATGGTTAAAAGAATGAATGAATAATGCAGACACGTGGTTTAATTTTATGCAAATGGTAATTGACACCTGCTAAACTGCTACTTCTGTTACATTGCAGTCGTAATCGGGTAATGGGAAGCTTTAAGCTACCTGTAGATTGTTATGTGATGTAGATGTGAGCCCAGGCCAAATATGCAGTATAAACTACAATGCGAAATGTGAATGAATGGACTATATGAATGTAATGTCGACAACGACAACGTACGGAATTCGAGGAAAACCAAAATCGGATCGATGCCCGGGTTTTCCCGTGAGGAAATTCAATCTGTGCTAATTTCTGGAGTTATTGTCTTCTCAGCCATTCAAAAAACTCCTCTCCCGATTTTTGCTCACTCCGATTCCCCACAATTCCTCTCTGTCAATTTCATTTTTGGATTTCATAGAAATATTAGGGACTGTTTGGAGAATTGTCTTAAGAATAAATATAAAATAGCCGAATTGACAATTGAAGAATGAGTGACACAACTGAGGAACTATGGTCTGAATTTTGTACTAAGGCTGAGGTTGATAGTACTGTGCGAGACAAATGGCTCGGATTGATCAAATCTGCATATGAAGGAAGAATCTGCAACGATCTTGAACATTTAAATTCAAAATTAAACGATTTCAAAAAGTATCAAAATTCCCTATCAAATCCGTTGGCTGTTTTGGCAGCTCTCGTCTTTCAATCGTAAGTCATTCAATTCACAATTTCTCCCTTTTAAAGAATTTGTACAGTTTAGATAAAGTGAATTTAACCGATGTTTGTAATTTAGAATTTATTACGATACGAAGTCCACGGAAAATGCTGAAAAGTCAATTGAGAAGTTCCGGGAGTTTGTTGAAGAGTCATCTTTGGAAAAGGTTTGTTCATCAGAAATGCATGTTATTAAATAGCGAAAAAGTACGAGTCAAAATGATTAAGTACTGCATGAAAAAACTGTATAGGAACTGGCAGAGCGTGTTTGTGAATTGATTGAGTTGTCGTTGTCGAATTCAACGGAGGAACATAAAACTGACGGAGTGTATGGACAAGAGGACCAACATTTTTTCCTCGATATCAATTTTGCTATTTTTGCTTCCGAATGGGAAGAGTATTCTAAGTACAGCGAAAAAACTCGTGAAGAGTACGAATTCATCTCAGACTCTGCTTACAATAATCTACGTATCAAGGTCACAATATTCTCCTCAGTCTAAATAATTAACTGCTGTGTGTGAACGAACTATTAATAATAAAAATGAATTGTAGGTGCTGCAAAGTTTTCTTCAAATTCCGAATATTTTTGCAACTAAAGAATTCCGGAGTCAATATGAATCTCGGGCTCGGGAGAATATCCAAAAAGAAATCGATCTTCTAAAATGAGACCACAACAGAATCCACAAGTGCTTTGCTAATTAATCCGCGCAGCTAATGGCTAATCATCATAATACCAATAATATTAATATTAGGTACTGCAATTGTAAATGCCGATGATGGTATATAAAACTGTTGGACAGTCTGCTGCCGCAATGACAGAATTATGTGTTCTTTTACTCGCTGATTGTGAATTAAGAAACATATACTAAGTAGGTATATGGTATATGGTATAGCTACCTAAATATAGTATTACCATTTGCAGCTAATCCTTCAGATTTTAGAGAGATGCTTTATTTGCTCGCTACAGTCATTAGCATCTATTCTTATTTTTCATGTATAGCAAAAACAGTATGAAAAATTAAAGTGCAAATAAATAGGCGTTAGAAATAGGAAGCATAACTATCTGTAGGTTGAGCAAAATAATGCACATTACAAATTGGCAAACAAACATAATAAGACGATGATGGTACTTGACAATGCAAGCACCTATATTTATGGACATTAAAAATTAATATTGTTGCAGATATGCGTCAATTATACTTTGAACAACGATTGTAAATAATGAAAATTAAATTACAAGTATGAGCTAATAAAGCCATTTAACTGACCTTGTTAAAGAAATCAATTAGAATTACACTGATTGCAACAGCATCTCCTAATACCCCTTTCAACAATATCCATCATACCACTATAATTATATATCATCCAATGAAATGCACGCAACGGAAAAATGATACCGTCTGCGTAACAATTAGCTTATCATGACAATCATGATCTAGAAATAAGTTAGTTATTTATAACTATAACTTATTTCAAGTTCGTGTAGATAATTTTATTAAGTACCTGCCTATCTTCAAACTTCAAACATGAAATCTCGAACTCGAGCCATAGAAAATATAAAATAAAAACTTATTACAGTAGCATAGTAGCAATAAGTAAGAGCGTATCTATTAAGGGTTCACTGAGCCTCCCTCAGATTCCGGAAAAAAGTCTTAACTAATATGCATTTGTTCATTTTATTCCTCTGAGCTCCTCACAGTCGCAAACCTCTGGAGCCCTCACCCTCCTTTTGTGAATCCTGGATACGCCCTTGCACAGGAGGCATAGGAGGCATATTCTAGACTTGGGAACGGGTCGGGTTCGGGTCGGGTAAACCCGAACCCGACCCGAAATTTACGGGTTCGGGCATGGATTTTTGTA
>JABASD010001176.1:0-45802 GCA_019776165.1 Pogonognathellus flavescens | reverse complement strand
CCGAACCAGTTCCACTTCCTGTGCCCGAGCCAGTTCCACTTCCTGTGCCCGAACCAGTTCCACTTCCTGTGCCCGAACCAGTTCCACTTCCTGTGCCCGAACCAGTTCCACTTGAAGAGCCCCCATTATTGGAAGACGCTGTTCCTTGACCCGTACCTATTGCACTTGCGGATCCACCATTTGCCGTACCCGAACCACTTCCGCTCCCACTTGCAGAGCCACCACCACTTGAAGACGCTTGTCCATTACCCATTCCTGTAGCAAATGCACCAGTAGGATCTTGCATATACGGGTGTAGACTGAAAACGTTGTTAATTCCAGTGTGAAATCCAAAATCACCATGACTTGCGTGACCGTCAGCAATCAAACCTCCAGTAGATGAAATTTGATATCCTTGAACATGAGGAGCCCCGTTTCCGGTTGGAGATGTCCACCCACCTCCTCCTCCACTGGAAGCATAATGAGACACCGAAGCTGGTGCCCAACCAATTCCTCCTGGCGGAGGAAGAATTCCGTGACCGGCACCAAGAATTGAATTCGTCAACCCTGATGGCCAACCAGCTCCAGTTGTCGATGGAAGACTTAGTGGGCCTGTATACACAAAATACAAACATTTTATTAACAAATGCTAGATGAATAATTCCATTTTAACCAAATATGCATTCTTTTATAAAACTACAGCACAAACAAAAAATCTATTTCTTTTCCTAAAATGCCACTTTTCAAAGAAAACAGGAAGAATTTCATTTTAATTACCAGAAGAATAACTCCAGCTCAAGGGTCCCAATGTGCCTCCACAGCTATGTGCGTTACAAGCTTTAGGGAAACACATTTCATACATCCACACACGTTGAGACCGAGTCAAAGATGGAAATCCACGCGGACTGGGGAAAATGACTTCGACAGCGCTATTGGGTTGAACGAATTTTTTAGTTCCGGTTGCATCAACGACATAAAATAATGTGAGAATTTCTCCATTTGCATAGCGAGTGCCTTCACATCCTGTCATCACTTTTTGTGGGGTTATGGCTTCATGTGTAAAAGAATGTCCATTGGCTTCTTCTGCAATAAATAATTGTTTGCTTTTCTTTTCGAGGTCTGAAGCAACTGCGTTGTCATTCAAAATCAGAATGACAAGCATAAGAATTACGGTTAAATCCTTCCGGAATCTGACACAACTAGACATCTGAAAAAGAATGAAACAATTTTTTTAGTTTAAACTCTTTGAAATAACTTGCTGGAACATTCTCCATGAAAAACGTTCATCGTAAATAATATTTAACATACTATAACTAAGCCAAAATTAAATTTCAAAAACTTTAAGGAAAACTATTGCTTACTTTGAATTTTTCAAAATGACAACTGTGACAAAATAGGTAGATACTTCACTTAAAAGAAATAGAAATGAACTGAAGGGCCTACCTCAGCTAACGTCCTATTTATATTAAATCAATTTCCATAAATATTTTACCTATTCTTCTGCAACGCAGGTTAAGTATACGGTACAAATGGAAGGAGCAACGGTGCTAAGTGTATAGAAGAAGGATTAAAACTGTAAAAATGTGTGAATGTACCTTCGTTGAAAGTAAAATCATGCCTCCTCGCACGAAACAGTGTAAAAGAAACAAAAATAGGAATAAATAAATAAGAAATAGACAGTTAATAATAGGAAAATTTTAAAGGTCTATCCAGGTAAGGAGTGAGACGTGTACGAATCTTAAAATTACACGAATTAAGGGCTTTGTACAGTGCAATGAACTTTTTGGTTGAGACTTATCCTATACCTAACTGCATTCTAGTACTTAAGTAAGAGAAGGCAACACAAGCACCTGCACAGGAAGTGCAGGATGCACATCTAAAGCAAATTGTGTTTTTGTAAATAAAATTATGCTCTGAAATCTCCCGATTATATTTGAAAATCTTTTTTGATGCTTTGATATATTATAGGCATACTGATAAAATCATTCATTATTAATGCTCATGTAAATGTGGACATAATTTTTAAAACGAGAATATTTTGAAACAGCAAAATATCAAATTAATTTTGGTGGATAAGCTTATCTCCCTTTGGTGCGTATTTCTCCGGATCGGCAATCCCTTTACGTATACCACCAAGAATGCTATATAAAAATAAAGCTGCACATTCTGCAGATCTTTTTGAATCATAAGGTGTGCCTATTTCCGGATTGAGTTCGACAATGTCCAGAGACATCATTAGCCCATGTTTGTAAACTTCTTCTCCGATAACCATAGCTTCCCGGAGGGTTAATCCACCTGGGACTGAACATCGCGTGAGATACATGCAAACACAATGAGAAAGGAACATTAGTATTATAGCACACACATTCTAATGACAATGTCATTGTCGAGAAGTTAAATGCTTCAAGGGGTAGTAAAGTAAGAAAGACAGAAAGTAAATCCTAAATGCAAAGTATACAGTACAAGATATACCTTTTACACAATCGAAATCATATACTAACACACTGGAAATTCAAAGAACTCGGAATTCATTTATTCAAACCACTTTCACGTATAACTGGTCTGCTTAATGGTTCATCCGTTACAGTTCAGTTCATTTACAGCACTTACACTGTTTGCATATTATAACAGACTGAATAATACCACGGTTATATTAGCATATGCTCCTATTACAGGGAGACATAAGCAGACAACATCGTTTTATACATGACATGACACTGAAATACACCTTTCCATTTACGAGTGTCGAACTTGCAGTTTATTTCTGCATCACACAATGAATGGTGATACTATTTTAAGAATAAATACAACCCTATACGAGGAGTAGACACGATACACACCTACTGAATGACAATTACCTATTTACTTCATGTCTAGCTTATCTGACTGACTTCTCTTTACCTATAGATCTTTTCCAGAGATATCTGTATATACCTACTAACTGTATGTAGCTCAATAGCTCTATGATAATCACTTGTCTCAACCTGCCTCCATGTTTGTGTGTATAAGATTTCATACTTCACATAATATGGTTTCAGTTCAATAGTCTTCATTCAAAGTAAGTAAAGTATAGGCATACGCATATATAGGTACATAGAAGCAATGTCATGAATATGATAGAACGCTATAACATTATTTACTATTTCTGTAAATCTCCTTTCCCTTTTTGGAAATTCCTGTCACATCAACACACACACGCCCTTTGGTAATCAACCAGCCAGATGGTCACTATTATAATTTGCTGCACTTAAAAACGGTATTTTATTTTATCTTCACCAGGTAGGCATTGATGGTCTACTAGGAATTTTTAAATGACTACATATTGTACATATAGTATGACCATAAGTTAATTATGGTAGCTACTACCTATAATTATATTTATAAGCACGTGCATTGTGTCATGGCCATCGAACTCGATTTAAAGGATTCTTAAAGGATCCTGAAGTCTGAACTGTGCAGTTACTTGCATGGTCATTGTCATTGCAAACTGTACTTTGAGTATATATAACGATAATATTATTTTAAATTAGGAATAATACAGATTTTGGTCCATATACGTTTGTGTGTAACATTTTCGTTGTGTGATGTTTACTTTACCAAGGTGGCCGTTACCACTTACCACATCAAACTGTTCTTATAGGTTGATATATTATTATGGTAGGATAGAAATAGTTGCGCAAAAGGTCAGACCTTTAAAGGGAAAATTACCAAAAGCAAAACTTAGATAACTAAAAGTTGATATTGAGATTTTAAAGGAAATTACCCGGAGTTCCTGTGGAAATTACTTCTAGGTTGTCCAAAGCGTCAACATCAAAACTAACGTGAATAGGTCGCCTTTGATCGGGAGAAATTCGTTCTAATGCTTGTTTAATAACGGATCGGATTCCCATGCGGTCAATATCAGTCATGTCGTAAGTCTTTATTCCTAGAATGTCTAAAAATGTTCTTTCCGAAGGATCCACAGACCGTGTTCCTATGTAAGCCACATTCTCCGCCTTGATTCTGTACATTGTCACAATTTCAAATAAAATCGTACATTCTACATTGTACACAAATCTCTTAATATGTTTCCAAGAAAATAGGTACTACTGCCAATTTACCTTGGTTTAACCCAATCAAATGCTGGGACCTTTGCCATATACTTTTGCATTTCAATAATACAGAAGGACAGAGCAATTCCATGAAAATTCCCAGATTGTGTCGTATGAAGTGAGTGAATATCTTCATATATTATTTTGTTAATTAAATAAGAATTTGATTCAACTATCACTACTATTTGTATAAAAGATAAACATGATAATAAAATGTGTGTTTCAATAACCTGTGTGAGCATCAACCCACAAAAGTGCTAAATCTTCACAAAAATCTGAGGCTCCATTGACGGTTCCAATAGCAATTGAGTGGTCCCCTCCTAAGGTCACACATATGCGACCATCCGACATTATATTTCTTGTGGCATCCGAAATCTTTGCAGAAAATACATTTTACGACTTTCGCATTCCATTTTCAAATCATGTTTTTATAATTTCCAATTCATTTTTCCGAAAAAAACTTACAAGTTTTGTACTATCAGCAACTTCCACTGTGTTATTCAATTTCTTATTAAAGTTGTGTCCCATCTCTTTTTCCGAATATTTGCCCCGACCTCCTTTCATTCGGTCTTTTTCTCTTGTTTTCTCTCTCTGTCGCTTTTCAAAATCGGTTTTCTTCGGTTCAGCTTCTTGACGCAATTTCTTTTCCTTTTCTTGTGCCTTCTCCGTCTCAGTTTTTTTGCGAGATTTGTGATTATGCTTTTCATACTCAGTCAGGGGAATATCTCCATAATCTACCACATCTTGGCCGACTTTAAAAGAGTAAAACATCAAATCAGTCATTTATCATCATTGAAGTTGTCAAACTAATAAAAATGCGCGTAAAAATATTAATGAGATGTGCGGTGAGACTTGGATGAGAAATAGAAGAAATACAAAGTCAAATATTTGCCAGGAAAAAGGGGAATAATGTGTTCAATCAAACTCACGTTCTTCCCTAAGGAGTCGGAGGATCCCAGTCTCTCGAATAGCAAAAGGACCTTCAGCTACTCCATCACGAGGCTAAAATTTCAGATTAGTATATAACTATTATATACCTACTTTCTATATTTCACTTTCCAGTAACATTCCCCGATTTTCCGATAATACTAAAAGTTTAAAAAAATTGTATTTCCATTTTCCAACCTGTCCTTTGCTGAATGTCGCACCTTGGAACCCAATGAGGGATCTTGGAAGTAATCTATGATTCCATCCCTGTTTACTAATAAAATCGTCTCTCTTATTTTGATCTCCTATAGCACAACCACAATTTGTATCTTCACAGCAGGTTTTATCGGAGTCACCATTATCCATAGATTTAGATTTTTTTCGCTGCAGTTGTGTTGTGTGAAAACCTCTTTTCCATTCGAAGACTTTCTTAGTTTTACTTTGTGGGATTAATAAAGTCCTCCTGATTGACAAAGTAGAAAAATACTTTGGAACTTTTATATGGGAGCCATAATAAGGTTGAGAACGAAACCATACACCTAAACAAGCAGGAAGGCATTCAAAGGGGAGATATCGTGCTAATCTTACAAATATCATACTCATTTATTCGGTTGATTTATTTTCTACAAAAGCCAATTTCTTCATTTTGGTAATTTTTGGTAAAAGTAGAGGTACTATTTGTTAATTTCTTTCGTTTTACAATAAAATTATGCTCACCAAGAAGTGAAATTGCTTACTTATATAGTTTCCTTTTGTAATACCTCGATTTTTTCCATGGATACGCCCATATGAGTTTGGAATGTGCCTGCAAGCCTCAATTCCATAGGTCCTTTGATTTTTACACTACAAAATGAGGTTTATCTGGATAGGGGCATTTTGATACAAATAATATTACCATACGACGATACGTAAATGTACCACGTAAGGTATTCTTAGTTTAAAGTCTCTAACCCGTACTTGAAGAATCATCGTTCACATAACAGGGCAGAAAATTTCTTCTAGGCATTTAACAAATATGCATAGCCACATTATTTTAATTGTCATGATAATCGTGGCGGTCTCAACATTTGTGGAATCGGATCAGTCACCTGAATCTGTACCAGCAGAAAAGCCACCGCATTTTTTCGCCAGACCAATAAAGTATATGTTGAGTTATACACAATTTACACACAACAAGGACACACAACAGAAATCAGAGAAGCCATCAAAACATGATCCTTCTTGGTTCACGAGACAATGGAGAAAACTGCCTTTTGTATCATCTCCTCCTGAACCTCAACCCGAGAAGGCTGCAGCATCCTGGATCTCAAAGAAATGGACTGGTATGAAGGGAAGTATGGCATCCTACTTCTACTCTGCGCCACCACCACCTCCGGAACCAGTTCCGTATTGGAGTTGGCAAAATTGGAAACCTTTTTAAACTTTCTACCATAAACTCCTTGCCAAACGACACACCAATACATGGATTTTAAATTTTCAGTCATTTTATGTAAAAATTGTATCTGACAAAAAATACTAAATAGTTGTTCATGCAAATTCATGTCTTTATAATGTTTATGACAATATTATGCTGTATTAAAGAGTATACCTATATATCCAGTTTTCTACAGAACTATAACGTGAGAATTATAACAATTGATTTTTATATAGATATTAATAAAGTTACAAAACAACCTACATACACAATCATTCTATATAATGGTTTTCATTTTGACCTTCTCACAAATTTTTACTCCAGCGATAACTTGAGCATTAATTTCTACTTTGTTGTGGGATTTATATTTTACTGATAGTGTACCTATTTTTAATGCCAGTAATCATTGTTTTCTCTTTTCATACAAGCAAAAAGGGCGTATCTAGGATTCTGCATTAGGGAGCTCTACATAGAGATTTGAGAAAAATTCAGAGACAGAAAATCGATTACATATTGTTGAGAAATAACCCCTTTGCCGGAATCCAGGTCGGCGAGCTTATATGTAAATACGCCCTTGTATTAAGCATACCATCGCAATCAACAATGGAAAAATATTTAAAGCGGATCATCTCGTAAACCGGGTAGTTTTGGGTTTATCTCACTTTACGTTTTTTAACTTACTAAATGCACCTTAACAGAATTTGTTCCGAAATCCTCTTAATCATTGATAGGGCTTTATGATCCTTATACAAACAAACATGTAATTGATAATAATCTCCATTAATCTCACCCGCAGTTCAATCAAAATATGATTACGAATTTACACAATATTTTCTCACGATATCATTTCCTCGGATCAATTCATTTGTTCGGTTGGGTAATACCAACTTACTTAATATGTCCGGTTGGGTAATATAATAATAAGTAATTTTATTGTTGAAACTTTTCTGTGAGAATGCCTGGAGTTTTTAAGTCAACCTTCAACTTCTTAATTTCTTTATACTCGTTCCCGTATGTAATTGGAATAGTTAATGAACTGGAAACTTTACAAACAATTTTTAATTGTGAGAATATGGACATTAAATAAAAATTGTAGCAATATTGCATTTTTGAAAATTGATATCATATAATTTATACCCAGGAATATTTTTCGATTTTCCTGACAATTTGTAGTACCTATAAGTACTTATGACATTGTGAGTATACTAAGCACGAAACTATATAATAATAAGTAAGTAAGACTTTGAAGAATCAAATGTGTTTATAACTTCATTCATTTTTTTAAATCGAACAAAAATAATTCCACCTGTAAGGAAATAAAAACCTGCCTTATTATACCTATATGTATTTTGCTTTAGGTAGTAGTCATGTTTCATTAGGTTTGTTGTATATTTATACAAAGTGTGCAAAATATTATTATGTAAATCAATATGATATTATATAAGTACATAAGCCAAGTGCTTCGTACTTTGCACCCAAAACCTAATTTCGGTAAAAATAATATCACTTGAAAGTAAAGAATAGATAATTCACAGAGATAAAACATTGAACAATGCCTAATGTAAATTAAATGCCGGGTTTCCCTTGAAAGTCAATCCTTATACAGATACATGTATGCTCTACGCATAGGCAACATGCGTGAAATAAAGATAATATTGTATGCATGTGTTTTTTGTTTGCTCAAAAATTTACCTTGACTCTTTTAATTTTCTATAACGATGTGAGAATTTACATGCCATATCCACACGGTAAGGTGTAATACTTATTTATGTGCATCTATATACAGCTGAAAGATGTAATACCTACAAATAGTTAATTTCCTTCACTGTACGTTTGATTTGTATAGTGAAGTAAATATGTAAGGATAAAATGTACACTACACACAATGCTCACATTTAAAACGCAAACCATTCATATGTTATAGCATGTGAAGCTCAAAGTTCATTTAAAGGTACGACAGCGTATAAAAGTGTAAGTGCACTAGTAAAGTGAATCAACCAATTATGCAATGCACATATAGTTAACACAGTATAGGTATATTACATGCACTGTATAGACAATCTCTCTTGTAAGTTAAGTGTGTGCATTACAAACAACCAACATCGTACGATACATTTTTTCTTGTTTTCATACAACGTTATAATTGCAAAATCAACTTTTCTATCCGTAAAGAAACCACGCACTATATGTGATTGATAACTCTAATATGTATTTACTCACTTCGTACTATCACCAGTATCAAATCCAAAGGGAGATAACTAATAAATAAATACATTGCAACCCAACTCTGATGAATGCAGTGGTGAACAGGAAAAACTCGTATCGTTTTTGCCTAGCACGTACAATTACATATAATATTATGAATATTCTGAGTTATTAGCATTAGCTTTTATGTTTTAAAGGTATATGCAGGTAATTTACTATAAAAAAGCGAATTATTTTTCAGTCATTTTGCTAGAAAGTTGTCTAAGGCTAAAAATCTGCAGACGTCTACCGTGCAGTAGAGTTTTGGCATTTGCGAGAGAGAAATATTAATATTATTATGGCTGGGACGAAGCTGTCTGAACCTGAGCCTTTATTACATTCATTTGACGTGCCGGATTATTTACACCTGTACGAATGGGAGAAATTTGAGTATCAATGGTGGCAGCGATGGATGGGCGACAATTGGATCATCAGTGTCTACTTAACAGTGATCTACGTAGGCTTGATTTATTCCGGTCGTATTTGGATGAAAAATCGACAACCGTATAGATTGAAACAGCCACTTATCCTTTGGAATGTGTCTCTTGCGGTTTTTTCCATTGTCGGATTCGCAAGATCTGTTCCAGAGCTTCTGAAACTTCTAGGGGAGCCTAATGGCTTCTATGCGAGTTGCTGCTTGAGGTAAAATTCCTTTAACTCACTCCCACTCTGAAATTCTATGAATATTTTACTCACGGATTTTTCAAATATTCTTTTTCCAAGTTTTTTACTCTGAATCTTGTCAATTCATACTAAAATACATATAATTCCCAATAAGAAGATATAATTTTGAATCTACCATGCTTTTTATATATTTATGCATGTACGTTTTTCTATTTAAAATACTATTGTGCCCTTTTTAACAGCTATACAGCATACATATATGTAGAAAAACTCTTCTAGTTTCTGTAAAAATCAATTAAAAACAGAATTTTTTTTCTACTAGCACATGAGTTAGTTACACCTGTATAAAATTCAAATCATTTTCCTTTTATATTCTACGAAGTAATATGCGATATTTTATTGTAGTACATACAAGTATAAGGTACAGCCCAAATTGTCACAACCATTTTATTGGTACGAATATTATATCTGTATTACATGTATGAGAGTTTTAATATATTATATTAGGAGAAAATAAATCGAAGTGTATAAGAATGCAACAACGTAATGTAACTTATGTAACATTATCCGAAATTGAATTTTTCTTTAGAGAGCGATTGAATATCGGAACTGTATTTTGGACTTTAATCATCTCGTTTTCCAAAGTGGTTGAATTGGGCGATACGGCATTTATTGTACTGAGGAAGCAACCTCTCATATTTCTTCACTATTATCATCATGCAACAGTTATGTGCTACTGTTGGTACACTTTTTACTATCACGATCCGGGACATCGTTGGTTCATGGCTATCAATTTCTTTGTTCATTCCGTCATGTACTCCTATTACGCCCTCAGGGTCAGTCACATTTAAAATCTCCATTCCACAATTTCTTACATTTATTATTTCATCTTAACAATACAAAAATCTTCACAGTACTTACCTACCATATACTATATAGGTTTGGTATATGTTATAATAATAGCTTTAAACCTTCATACGTACTTAATCTAGTATAGGATATTCCCGTGTGAAATGAATCTTCTAACATACTCAATGTAATATTACCCATACAAATATATCTAATGTCTATACATGAATTAAATTTGCAAACTTAAATGTTTCAGGCTATGGGAGTAAAGGTACCAAAATTCATGGCTATGTCTATAACTTCCCTACAATTGTTACAGATGGTTGTTGGTGTTACTGTCAATATTTATTCTTTAGTACAGAAAGGTTAGTACATAATTTTGTCTAGAAATTTCTTATATATAAAAATTTATAGATACATTATATAACACAAATATTGTTTAACATTTTAATTTTTTATTTATACAGGCATAGGAAACACGTGTCAGAGCAATACCTTCAATATTTATTTGGCATTAGCCATGTACGCTTCATATTTCGTTCTATTTGCAAACTTCTTCAACCAAACCTATTTCCAGAAGAAGACTATCAAGAAAGTCAAATCGCAGTAAATTAAAAGAGAATAGTCAGCTTATTAATTTACACCGTTTATTTTTAAATCTTTACTGTAGAGGTGGTGAAAAGGAAAACAATGAAAATCTTAATTATAAACTAATTGTAAGTAAAAATAGAAACACGTTTCGTGTAAAATGATGTACAGCTCGTGTAGGAGGTACATGCACGCTATAAGTCTGTATAACAACAATAATTATTACTAAAAAGCGTTTAGTGAAAGAATGAATTGCTGATGTTTAGATTTATTAGTAAAACTTTATTTTTATTGCTGCTAATGTATGCAGAATTCATTTATAGCATTATCGTTATGTAATTATTGCTGCATGCACTTGCTCCATCAACAAATGCACTTTATCTTCGTCAGTCTATTGTAAAGTATCAGATATTTATATGCAAGTGTGAGCGCCCTGTGCATACAGCTGCATGCTTTAATTATCAACTTCGAGAATCATAAAGTGATAAATCTTACCACAGCACATGCAGTTTTGTTCAAGGTACTTCCAACTAAATTTATTTATAACTTGTGCTATGCATTGCTCGCGTGAGATTTTATTTGCAGAGTTAGACACGCTTTTTATTTACATTTCGGTGAGTCTCTCTCCATGCAATTTCGAGAAGTAATTGAGTACTGTAGTTTTATAATGCGAGAATAATGCTTTATTCCGTAATTTCTATATTTACTATTTACACGTGAAATTTTTTCCCTACTATTAGTGTACAGTGCATACAGTACATAATAAAAATGCATTATTTGCGACAATAAGCACTTTACACGCATGTTTGCATGATTATAATATAATACGGAGATGATGATGGTAGTACTGATAATTCCACTTTAGCTCATTACAAAACTCGTAGGTACATACAATTGATGTGCAATCATTTACACGACCTAGTTGGCCCAAACGGGCTTCCGCCCTATTGGGCCAACTAAATATTTTCAAGAATTTTTTAAATATAATTTTGTAATGATGAGGTTCAAGCTTTGCATATCTTTTACATTTACAATGATAATTTTTATGGCACACAAGGAAAGTAGGTCAATTTTATAACTGTTTTATTAAAAATATACATAGGTATGATGCAGATTGCATAAGAAATCAGAAGAAGATGCATTTCTTAGATTGTAAGGAACAAAATTAATTGATTTGAATTTGTATTATTATTTACAAATGGGCATTTAAATTAAGATTGGTTAAAATGTTGACAAAAGTGTTTGTGAAATTATGGAGTCATTTTTTTCAATTTGAGATGAGTTCCGTTGGACACACCCCCTCTGTAATAACCAAAGGTACTGAGAAGTAATTGACTTGCTATTTTGGCTGTTCTTTTTTCCTGGTAAATTCCTCCAAGTAGGGGATTGATTTCAACGAAATCCATTGACACCATATTACCGGCACGATGAACATATTCTAAAAGTGTAAGTCCTTCTCGAAGTGTCAAACCTCCAGGTACTAAACCAAAATTAGAAATCAATAACTTTTTGCAACTCATGATTTACAATATTTTCCATGCAAAAAATTTAATACATTGCAAAAAAATCTGTGACATATTGTGTAAAGTAAAATAATATTTTAGAAATAAAAACTAACCCGCTGTTCCGGTATTTGACACTTCCAAGTCATCCAGACTGTCAATATCAAAACTGACGTGCAAAGGGCGTTTATTTCCTGGAGAAATCGTATCGAGAGCAGCCTTTATGACATTTGCTATTCCATGGTTATCCACCTCTTCCATGCTGAAAGCTGCAATCCCTAATTTTTCAATTATCGTTCTAAACAATAAATAAATTATTAATTATTCACTTCTACAAATGTCCCCGTCTCATTATGAAACTAAAAAATACTCAAATTGATGGTAAGTTACTTTTCAGCAGGATCTACATCGCGAAGACCAACGAATGCAATGTTTTTGGCACTAATTCTGTAAAAATGTATAAAATTGTTTTCATTGTTGACTTAAAATGAGACTATGGAGTACCTCTGTAGAAAGTTAGCAAAAATCTTTAAAATTCATGATACCTAGGGGTAACCCAAGAAAACTCCGGAATATTATCCATATAAGGCTGCATTTCCTTGATTAAAAATGATAATGGCATTCCATGAATATTTCCTGAAGTACTCGTGTCAGGTGTGTTAATATCACCGTGGGCATCCACCTGTGAAATACAATTCAAACTGACAAATTTTGATGTGGGTAATTTTTTAAGGCTTGCTCAATATTTTTATTTAATTACCCAGAGTACTGCAAGATCTTCGTGTAATTGAGAAACACCGTTGATCGTACCGATCCCGGTAGAATGATCTCCTCCTAGTGTTAAGCATATTCTTTTATCTTGCAATATCTTTACAGTTGAATCAGAAATCTGCAAAAATATTTTGTCTCATGATTAATGCTCAAAATTTTCTTCTCTCAGGAAATCCATGGTTAAATGTTTTGAGAATTAAATATTGCATGAATTAAAACTTACAGCTTTATTGGCTTGAGCAACTTCATTCAAATTTTTTAATTTTAGGTTAGAATTTCTTTCAGGTTTTGCTCCCATAAAGGGAATATCCCCGTAATCATGAACATTATGCCCTATTCAATGGGAATTTTTACATTTTAATATTTATAAATAGAATTTATTGCATTTATTACGTAACAGTGTTTGTAAATTCTGTTAATCGATGTACTGTTTAAAACAGAATATTACAATGCAGTTTTAACTTCAAGTTTTAACACTTTATACTCACCACGTTCTTTTAGTGCTTCAATAATTCCTGAATTTCTAATTACTTTTGGACCTTCTGCAGCACCTCGTTTAGGCTATAAATAAAAAATACACAGGAATATTGCAATTGAAAAATAAAAACTTTTTGTCACTTTTAATACTTAAAAAGTCAGAAAATTCTGGTTCTATAGTATAAGAAATTGAGAATGATGATAATGTGAATATGTGAATAAAGAAAGTCTACTTTTGGAAAAGTAATTCAACGTTACCTGCCCCCTATCCAGACAAGCGCCTTGCACTCCGATTCTGAGACTCTTTATTTGATTCGATTTTTGTGTAATAGAAGATGTGAATGTAGAAGCTGAGAATTGTCGACCTTTGCTTATTCTATTACCGTTACACGTTTTCATTAAACACACCACGGAATTGTTAACTGAAATGAATTCTTTGCCAAAACAGGAAACAATTCTCAAAGATTTTCCACTGTGCATTTTGAAAATTAAAATTATGAGTTTTTATGTAATAAATGCAAAGTTTTTACTTGAATGAGATTTACTCTTCCTACTAGTAAGTGAAAACTGAATTGCTTTTATAGACACTGCAATACAAATTATTTACTTTTGCTTCTTAGGTTGTTACTCTTAAAACTCATTTCTCTGTTTGTTCATTAACTATTGAGGAAGATTGATAAAATTCATTAAAACCTTGACTTTTACGCTGAATCGTCGTCTCGTATCCGTGGCTGATCAAATAATTTTGACCGCAATGCATGATGAAATTACAAAATACAAAGTACTCTACGATGTAATGTGAGATGCTATAAGAACATGACGCATAGTAATAAAGGTTTCTTTGAGAGACTGGAGATAACCCATTTTGACCTTTGTCTGCGATAATAAGTGAACTAATACACTTCTATCTAGTTTGCTTTAGATTACTAAGTGGAAATAACTGAAATAGCTCCTCGTACTACACTAACCTATTTACTACACTCTACAGTCTATATACACTGTGTACAATCTACACTAACCCCTAATAACTATTTTTACCTTTAGACTCTCGTACCCCTATAGTTTTCATCCATGACTGGCCAATGATAATTCCAAGAATTTCTTCAACTACTAATAACAATTTCCATGTTTTCGATTTCCTTTTTTATATATACAGAAACAATCATTGAGAATTGAGACTTAAATGGTATTGACATTTCAACTACCATAACATAATCTCATTAATCTCATGTATATATTTATTAATTGTCTCAAAATTTGAGATTGCCATTACAGACACAATAGTTAAAAACAACAGTAAACATGTTAAATGGATAACGGATAATGATATATTAAAATAAAATATCTCAATTATTAATATTAGAGTTATAAAGATGGTTTTGAAGTATACTACACGATCCTTTAACCGCAGCTAGGGAAATATCGTGACAAATACTTTCAGGAATATTTAGTTTTCTGAAAATTGAGGATACAAAGTTGGTGATGGCCCCCTTTGCTATATATGCAAGCAACCGATAGTAAAATAGGAATTAGTAACAGGAAAATAACAAAATGATCAAATCGATTTTTAATTGTTTAGGAAAATACAAAAATAGTTATTGTATCTGAAATGGTATTATTAATACCAGGGCAAACTCGAGTGTTAATACTTACCAGTCAATAACTTCTGATATATAATACCCATATTTTCATTAGAGAAACACGCTTATTAGGTTTACAACATTATCAACTGTATTCTGTATGTATGTAATGCTCAATGTACTATTGTATTATTATTGTGATACAATGATTCATGGAATGATGTACATATTATAGGGTTATACAATTAACTCCTTAACCTAGTGTAGCTACTATAAGCTTTATTATTTCTTTGCATTCTGTTGTCAGATTATGTATGTAATTGGAAAGTTCATTTGAGTTCAAGGATATCATATTTGTTACATGAAATATTTTTTGATTACATAATTATAACACTGAACTGAGGATAAGTCAAAGTTATAGTACATTGTAAGGTGAATAAGTAGGGATGTTTATAAAAGATGGTAGAACTATGGAACAAGTATCCGGTAAATACAATTTTACAGAGAAGAGGAATTCATAGAAGTTAAACTATTATTAGTTTAAGGTTCATTTTGTAATTATAGCGTGAATGAATGAAGAAAATAAGTAATTTTTAAAATAACGATGATGAATGATTAATTATTTATTTAAATTGACAAAGGCAAGACTGTCACGAAGAAGAAATGTAGAATATTTTTTTCGTCAATCGATCAAGCAAATATTGAGATTTGTAAATGCAATTTTTTCCATATAAGATTAAACGAACCAAAAAATTTCCTCTTGTCTTTCATTGAGTGATGGTATTAAGATTGAGTCAATAAAAGAATATTACTAGTAAAAATGCAGGTAAAATCAGGTTTAGCTTAATGATTAAAATGAATATACACGCAATGATTGCATAACAATATCATCAAATATCACTGAAAAGAAAAGGATTTTAATAACTGGGCGTGCTCTCTTAATTCAATTTAATATGCGCTGTTTGGAAAATGCATCAAGAATTTTTATACAAATATAATCCAGTCTACTAATCTTTACTAAATTGCCAATTCACTGTACACTGTCACTTTTAATTACTGTGTTAAGAAACCAGCTTTAAAAATGAAGATTTGAAAAAATGAAAAAATGAAGGCACGTGTAATAATAATATATTTTGTTGCATTTGGTATCTTTTGTATGAAAAGAAAGTAGTATCAGTATCATTAAATGCAAATTATTCATCTCTTGGAATAAATCGACAGATACAGCTTCTGTACAGCTAACGGATAAAAAAATCCAAATGCAATTTTATTTGGCCAGCATTTTACATTAAATTACAATCTGCAACCTTTCTCAAGACATCTATCTGTATAATTTACACAAAAGGGCGTATCAAGGGTTCAATGGGAAGGGTTCGGAGAAAGGCTCAGAGAAAAAAAATTAACAAATTTATTCTCCTTGGCCGCACAGTAAAATAAATAATTTCCCGGAATTGGGGAAGAGGGGCTCAAGCCAGTAGATCCCAAACGTGGATACGTCCTTGTTCATTGTTCACACATTATTTATTAGTTAAGGAAGATATGACCTTGAATTTTTGTTTCACGAATTATGTTAATGTGCTACTCTTTGTTTTTCCAAACTGAAGATGCAAACAAGTGGGCATAAAAAAATTCTAAAAAATAAAATAGTACATGCAAAAGGAAGGTTCACTGTAACTTTCAATGTACCTTTCACCTTTCTGTTGCATGTATTTGATTTTTTAGGATTTTGTACTGTTGTACTGTAAAAGTTTTAAGGTTCTGTTCTATAATACATGAAATGTTGTATGCACTCAGGCTCATGAATACACTCGACAAGATCGACATAAATATATAATTTTAAACACAACAAACAAAACAAGGTGAACCATTATTAATTATTGGCAATTGCCTATTTTGCTTATGTAAGTATATATTTATTATAATAGTTAAAATTAGCAATTTAAAATACGAAAATTGCATTATGCTTTGTGCACAATAAATATTATCAAAGTTTTTTAACATCAAGGGCGTATTTAGGGACAGACCTCGGGAACCCTTGTTATTCTATTTTTCTATCAATTCTTTCATTTACATATAATATTATTTTGAGCATTCAAATAATTTTATTCATTCATTATTATTATTATTTTATACTAAATTGTTTCAATAATAATTTCCAGCACTGGAATTATTTACAATTTTTTTAAGCAAACCTGCTCGAATTCAAGAGAAGAAATGCTACACAATCCGATTGTATACTTCTTGGCTTTTAAAATGAAATACCTATACGTAATATTATCAACCATAAAATAATCAGTTAAATTATATATGTATACTTGTATACATACCTACATTACAGATTACACTAATTGTAAGTAAAAATTTTTAGCTATGTAATTTTATTGTACTGTACAAAGATGAATTATTTACCTTAAAAAGTCTTTGTTTTTACGTGTTACATATGTGAATGCATTAATCTGCAATGCATTACTCATATACCTGTATTCTGTAGGTAGGAATTTCTTCTCGAATTCAGTTACATGCCCGGCTTGCCCGGGTTGTCCAGTCAGGAGTTCCAATAAGATCCAGAGGAAGACATGCGTATAAACCAATTCAAGTTCCAGAAAAGTGTATTTGGGTAAAACTATAGAGCTAAAACCTGTAGACAGTTTCTGTAGAGGTATTACACGGTTCACATAGTCCACAATTGTCTTGTATAGAAAGAGAATTGCGATTTAATTTACTATTCGTGTATTGATTGAATTTCAGATGCAAAAAAAGCAAAACAAGAGCACTGCGAGGACTTCAGGGTTACTTTCTTCCACTCAGGTGGTACTTTGGATCTTCTTTATTACATTACTACACTTTACAGGTCTGCACTTATTTGTTATTTCATTTATTAGTTTGTCACACATGTTAACAATACTTACTGCGTATATATAGAATCTGGAAGTTGAGTAAACAAAATGCAAGATAATAATACTCCTTCAAAAAGAACAGGAATTGTTTACGAAGTAGATTGGAAAACGCAGTCTGCTTCAATTTGGAATTCACTGGAAGAAGGTCAAGGAACGAGCGGGACACAAGTTGTTGAAGAAGAAATTTTATTAGATGAAAATAGTCCAGTTGATTTACCCCCGGCGGCTGCTGTTATTGATTTATTACCAAGTCCTTCAGACGAAGAATTCGAAATTATTGCAGATGACGAAGCTTTTTCAGCTCCAACACAATCAATAAATGCTCCGTAACTTTTATGATAATATTAAACATGAATTGTTTCAAATTTTTTATGTGCGCAGTAAATAATTAATATTTTTTCACAGGCCACCTCCGGGAAAAGTGGACCATATTCCAGGATTATCTCAAGTAAAGTCTATAATACATTTGGCAAAAGGAAATGAAATTGCTGCTAAACAAACTCAACAGAATTTTTCCAAAGGTGCACTGGGTGTAAGTCAAGTTAGATCTCTGGTAGAACTTGCTAAAGGAGACGCGGAAGCAGCAAAAGAGACTCAAGATTATTTTTGGAACAACTCCCGTCTTAAAAATATCGACAAAATGCCAATTTTAGGGCATATGAAAGGAGGAATTCATTATCTCATGGGCGACAAAGAAAAGGCGAATCGTATTATTAAAGATTCTACATGTTCTGTTATGACTTCCAGTATCATAACTGGGGTGGGAGGTGCACTTAGAAGACGAAATAGCGACCAAACAGTTGACAATGCAAATAACGACACGGAAATTGTGGATATTACGACTTCTTCTTCAAATACATCGGAGGAGGAATTAAATTCAAATATGGAAGAAATAACCGGATGTATGGCAGCTATGGACATGGAAGAAGAAGAAAAGTATATGGAATACAACAAGTGTAAACTTCAATTCAAATCTTGCTACTCACCTGATTAAATTGAAAAATATTATTATTTTACAGATTATTGAATGACAACAGTTCAATTGCAAGCTTATGCATACAATGAACCATAAAGCGTACCTACAAATGAAATATATTATTCCTAACTATGAACATTTACTATTCTATTTACGTTAAAATTTAAATGTTAAATTCCTATGCTCATAAAGATACCTCAATCAACTGATTCAATTTCAGATTTTTCTAAACTTGAAGTTTAATATTTGTATATTATAATTTAAGTTATTCGCAATAATGTTACATCAACTACAATCAATTTTAAACAATCTCTACTTACTACTATGTATTTCGAATTTGGATATCCATACAATAATAATATCCTTTACCATTGTACGTAGTGTGTGGTAAATTGCTAAATATGTAGTTAACATACTTGACTGCAAATAGATAAATAGATAAAAAATAGTCATTTCATTACGATCTTACAAAAAATTCACAAATTTAACAACCACGAACGGTATATAATTATGGTTGTGCTGTAGTCTTTCTTTTCCTGTGTTTTCGGTATATAATAATTAGACTTTAGTGTTACATCAGGGTCAGTACGGATTGTCTGTAAATACTGTCACTGTGTCACTGCAAAGATTTATTTATAACGTTACTAAATTACAACTTTTAAAGATAGTAAAATTAAAATCCATCAAAAAATACTTGTCAATGTGTGAAATTATTATGGGTAATTTTGCAAATAATGGCATTTGCAATTCAAGTTTCGACATTCATGAGAGCAATAGCTTTGTTGCAAATTGCAATCATTTACATTATAAAATTAATTATACAAATACACAAGGGCGTACCTAAAATTTTTTGAAGTGGGGAGAGCTTAAGAGGATTGGGATGAACTCAGAGGCAAAAAATTCGGCCACAAATTTTTGTTAATGAACCCGTTTTTTCTGAAATTTGGGGAAAAGTCTCAAGCACGGTGAACCTAGACGTAGATACGCCCTTGTAATTGTTTCGTCTCAAGTCTTCATTAAGATTATTTTTTCCTTGATTTGTCTTGCTGTGAGTCTGAGTGGTGCGAGAAAGTGAGAGGGTAGAAGCTGCAGCTTTTAGCTACCTTGCTTCCACGCGGTTCGTTTTGAGTGCATGAATAACTTCGCCATTTTGTACTGTAAATGCAATCTGGCTGGTCTCCGAAAGTATATTTTGTGAGAGAAAAAGTAGTAAAAAGCAATAAATATTCACTAATTGACTTAAGTGCATTTTTTATCAATTACACTGACGATTTGACAGTTATTAAACATTGGATTTCGTTGGCAGTTCTGAGATATAAGCATTTTTAGATTGCAATCAGTGTGCTGAATGAACTTCAGTGCAACGTAAGTGTAAATAAACAATAAATCGTATTGTTGATTGTATTCGTATCTTCTCATACTTGCACTTATAGGTGCTTAAAAACTGATTTTAAAACCGTTCAACGTTCATTTACAGAACTGCAGCTGTGACGAAAGGAACAAATAACATAAAATTCTGAAATCTGAAAGTTTTGCTAAACGATGGTGTCTTTGGCTAGGTAAGAAACTAAATTCAATATTCTTATTTTTTAGTTGCGGCTAAAAATTGTTTGTAAGTCAGAATAGTTATCTAACAAACCTTGTGTTGTTTATTTTTAGTATTCTGCCAATACCAACTAATTTGGTGAGAGACAGGGAAGATGATCGGGTCGTTAAGACGTCTACAGTGGTTGTTGCTACGAATAGGGAAGGAAGAGCACCCCCTTATGGCAAAAGAAGAGGTTGGGTGCCCCGAAATGCAGATGTAAGGGTTCAATTTACGTGTTCATTCATAATTTCGATTTAATTATTAATATTTATTAAAATGGAAAATAAATATTATTTGAATTTATAAGTGTAAGTATTCAAAGTAAGTATATATTTGGGACAAACATTATTATTATTATTATTATTGTTTTATTTAGCAGGCCACTTTATAGTACAATATGAATGCATTACATTAATTTACATTTACATGCATAAAATGAGATTACAAACATTAAAAATTAATTTTGCTCTTTAGGACTTTGGCGATGGAGGGGCATTTCCTGAAATTCACGTTGCTCAGTATCCTCTTAATATGGGAAAACCGTCAACTGACTCTGAAAAAACTACCTCTAATGCACTTGCTGTTCAACTAGACGCAGAAGGAAAAATTAAATATGATGTGTTGGCTCGTCAAGGACATGGAAAGGACAAAGTTGTTTACTCTAAGTACACAGATTTACTTCCAAAAGAAATTACATCTGAGGATGATCCAGTAAATATAGACATGAATTTCGATTGCTTTTGTTTATAATGTGATGGAATTTTGAATTATGGTTGATCATAATAAAATATTCTTTTTTAGGAACTTCAAAAGCCCGACGAAGACAATATTAAGGAAATCACAGAAAAAACCAGACAGGCATTAGAAAAATTGACTCAAAGCAAAATAGTAGCTGCTATGCCCGTTCGTTGCGCAGAAAAAAGGGTAATTGATAGCAGTATCAAAATTAAAAATAATTAATGAATACATTAATGTGAATGTCGCAACTTATATTTATCTTTTTATGTTTTTTACCAGGCTGATGCTCAATTTATTCGCTACACACCTTCCCAACAAGGCCAAGCGTTTAATTCAGGAGCAAAGCAGAGAGTTATAAGAATGGTAGAAGTTCAAAGAGATCCGATGTCACCACCCCGTTTCAAGTAAGATTTGAGTTTTTGTTTTCATTTGGGCTTCCGTGTTTTACTATGTGAAAATAACCATAAAAATGAATTAACTTATCTAAATCGTGTATTGATTTACAGAATTAATACCAAGATTCCACGAGGTCCTCCATCTCCCCCAGCTCCTGTTCTTCACTCCCCTACCAGGAAAGTGACTGCCAAAGAACAGAAAGAATGGAAAATTCCTCCTTGCATTTCAAATTGGAAAAACGCCAAGGTTCGCTATTAATATTATTTTATCTGCACACTTTTTCTTTTGTTTTTGATTTCAGTTAGAATAAAATTATGGTATTTTGTACAGGGTTACACAATTCCACTTGATAAACGTTTGGCTGCTGATGGTCGCGGTTTGCAACAAGTTCATATTAATGAAAATTTTGCAAAATTAGCGGAAGCTCTTTATATTGCCGACAGAAAAGCAAGAGAAGCTGTTGAAATGAGAGCTCAATTAGAAAAGAAATTAGCGCAAAAAGAAAAGGAAAAGAAAGAAGAGCATTTGAGAGCTTTAGCACAAAAAGCTCGAGAAGAAAGAGCAGGCATACGATACCAACCTGCTGCTGGTATGATTATATTTTGTTTAATGAATTCTTTTTACAGTATGTTATGTATGTTGGTGAAGAAACCGAATATTTAAATTAAAGTAAAATACTAATACTAATTATATTGTAATGAAAATATTTAACGAAGTATAATTTTTCTGTGCTTAGAAAATGAAGATGAGGCTAAAGAACGTGATCAATTGAGAGATGAACGTCGTAAGGAAAGAAGAAGAGAAATAAACATTGCTCGAGCTGCCCCAGAGAAGAGGTATCCAAATGTTTCCCATAAAACTCTGATAGAAATAGTTTTTGAAAGTTTAATTTTAATCGTGATTTACGTGTGTGATATTGTTTAATTCTAGAAATCGACTGGAGCGGGAGAGAGAGCGAGACATCAGCGAGCAAATTGCGTTAGGTCTTCCAGCAAAAACAATATCACAAGGAGAAACACAATTTGATAACCGACTCTTTAACCAAAGTCGTGGAATGGATTCTGGATTTGCTGACGATGAAACATACAATGTTTATGATAAGTAAGTTTACCTAGCAATTTTTTGCAATTTTATTCTGTTTTTTATACGAATGAAGTATAGTTTTACAATTATTGAAACTGTTTCTACTAGACCATGGCGTCAAGGAGGAGATTTGGCACAAGGAATTTATCGTCCCAAGAAAGGCGGTGATAATGAAACTTATGGAGATGACTTAGATAATTTGATAAAAACTAACAGGTGAGGTTTTTGTTTACTTTATTTATTTTGTTGAATATTTTAATATTACTACAGCATATTAATATAATATTGAAATTTTTCGACCTTCTTCTAGGTTTGTACCGGACAAGGAATTCAGTGGAACCGATCGAACGGCTGGTTCATCTCGTTCTGGCCCAGTTCAATTTGAAAAAGACGAAGAAGATCCTTTCGGTCTTGATCAGTTCTTGCAACAAGCCAAACGTGCCAGTAAAAGAGGTGGAGATGAACCAAAAGAGAAGGAAGGCAAATCGTCTCAAGGAAGTAGCAATATTGGCGAAAAAAGACGTCGACGTGATTAGCAAAGTTTTTAAATTCAAATTGTTATGCTGCCTGAAATTACGTCAGTGAATTCACATTTTTACTCAGTTATCTAAACTCAATTCTTCTGTGGTGTGTACGATCGACTGGGATAATTTTCATAAGTTCCATTATGATTTATGATAGAGATGCTTATTCCGTTACATACGTTAACTATCTTTAAGTTGTGTAAGTAATAGTGACTATAAACAGTATAAAGTGTAATCCTTAAATTATATGAGCACAGTAATGCGACTGACAAGATAGCAATAAGTGTTTCACTAAACTATGTCAAATTGTTACTCGAAAAAACTATTTCGGCTACCTTTTTCTCATAGTTTATTTTAAATACAATAAAATGAATATTGTGGAGTGCCCTTTGTAACGTAGAATGTTTCCTTTAAATTATTCTTTTTCTCTCGTTTGTAAATAGAAAAACATTTTATACGATTAGCAGATCATCTACCTATAATATTAATTTCAATTCATAGTAAATACAATATTATTACCTAACTGTATAAGTCAAGTTTAGTAAGATTCGCTATTATGTGTTTCAAATAAAATAATATAGAAGTACAAAGTAAAAGTCTCTAAGAATCCATGATTTATTTTACGATTTTTACAGTTTGTTTTAAACATAAATTTAAAAATAAGTAGTTACACAGATGACACACCTTAAATATTGAAATTAGGGTTGTAGAAGCTCAAAACTGCCACATAAAGCCGAATTTTATCTTTCGTGCACTTTACAAATTACATTGTAATTGTAAAAAAATGGTAATAATAATGATTACCTATTTAGTTCATTTGGCAAGGCACAAAAATAATGACTATCTATCTGTTTTAATTCATTCAACTTAAATTATGTATTCAAGATAGGTTAAAAGACAGCATACATTAAATTTTATAGTAAAGTTCATCCAGCTTGGACCTGCCAAAAACTGATTTGTGTTCATTTTGACAACTGATAATAGTGCTGCATAAACAATTACAATTCGAGAAATATATCCCGCTTAATGAATAAATAGAATTGATTACTTCCTGTTATTGCTTATCTTAACATAACCATAATCATGCCACATTTTTTAAAGCTAGGATAAAAATATTTAATTGGTCTCTACAAAACGACTAAGATATTAATTTTTGGCATTGTTCAATTATAGTTATTTCTCATACATTACAATTTCCGAGTGACAAAAGGGAAAGAAATGTAAATGACCTTACAAAACCAAAGGGGGAGGAGGATTATGGGTACTGTGAAAGTTTTACATAAAATTGGCAGTCATATTACGTTGATGTTGAAAAGTATTCGTTTTAAAAAACACTATACCGAATTAAACACATTTTAATTTTTATACAGCTAACATAGCGAAGACTACAGTATTTGTGAGAGCATTTTCCGTATGCATCGTGTTTTCGTGTAGTATCGTGAGATAAAAGTTATCTTTTTTCTTTCAAGAAATATGATTCTTTCAAATGACATTGCCGATGTGGCTGTAGTTATTATATCCACGCATTTCCATAGTTAACGTTCCATACAGATACAGCTACTGAATATTAAAGTTGTTACTGACCTGATTCAGTACGATTTATTTCGTTATACACTAGGGATACTAGGGAATAATAATTACGATAATTTACAATCATGTGTAATAATATTTTCTGTGTAATATTACAATAATATAGCTTATTTCTTTGTACGTCCCGTAGAAAAAATGACAAGTAATTACTAACCTACTAAATACAATTTGAGACATTAAAAACTTTCCTATTCATTCGTTGAATTCTATCTTCAGTGAGAAAAAGAAAATAGTTGTAATTGTAAGTTTAGTTCAACTAGTTGTAGCATTCATTTTAAATAATTTTTACATGACAGAACATTGATCGCCTAAACCCGCCGCAGCAGGATTAAAATTAGGCATTCCGGATTCATCAATAGGACCTAAATCTCCCACTAACTCTTTCGGAGGTGGTCCCGCATACTGCACCTGTAATATTCACAACAATTAAAAATGAGTGCGAGGTAATAATATGAGAAATCATACCAAATCCTGGTAAAATTAAAATATAAACTTCTGCAAATCATAAAAATTAAATGTACAGCCCATATTTCACATCTGCTGTTTGTTTTTGCAAGAATAGCTCAAGTTGGAAAAAAATGAATTGAATGAATGAATAAATGAATGAATGATAAGACATTATCAAAATTATAATTCTTACCTTTAACATTAGTTCCGAAATTCTATCAAATCTCAGCTGTTTGACTTCTGCTGAATCTGTTTCCTTCTCCGATGCATATTCTTCACATATTCTTTTCATGAACTCATATTGTCGGTTATACTTTTCAAAGTCTTCTGAGCTAAGTTTTGTGCGATTATCCGCTAACCAATCAGGGTACTGAAAATATAAACAAGTCACATTAGCACAACACATACAAAATTATAAATGTAAGTGAAAAAATTGTAAATGTAAACGCGATATATAAAACAATGTAAATATGTTTTGAAGTAGAAATCCTTACTCGGTCAACAATATCAGTCAAAACAGGTTGTAGTAACTCTTTAGAAAGCAGTTTCTGCATCATATTCGTCATGAAAGGCAAAATCTCGTCAATTTCCGATTCTCCGCCAGCATTTTCGTCCATTGAAAAGCTGCTCATAAGTTTTGAAAGTTCACTATCGTCAAGGCCTAGAGGATTCTACAGATCGATCAATATAACAATACAAATGACTCCACGCATTTAAAACTCATGCAGTTTTACATAATACAGGTTTAATAGCATCAAAAAATCAACCTCCATAAGCTCTGGATTTGACGCAATATTTTTGATGGCTTCATTTAAGGAAGAAGAGAATCCCGGTTCTGATTCGCCGATAGCTGCCTTAGCAGCTGCCTCAACAACTTTGTGCACTGCTGCAGCTTGTGATTTGCTGGAGGTAGCCCCTGTGTTTTTATGAATAAACTGATTATTGTCAGCCGTGTTGGTGTTCACGATATTGAGAGAAAGTTTTTGCAACGTTATTAAGACATTGATAAAAATGTTACCTTGTTGGTTTGCATATTCTCTCATTTTCTTCTCAAATTGCGATGTGGCTTCTTTAATGAATTCTTCGGTCCAAATCTGGTTCATTTCATCATTGCTTTGACCTGATGCACCCCCAAGAGGGTTGCTTCCTAATGGACGAGGTTTCGGGGGAGGTAGAGGCTTATCAAAATCTAATAGTGCGTCTAAAATATGAAAAACAAGAGTTAATTACAATGTGTAATAAAATTATGAGACTGATAGCTTAAAATACATAGAGATCGCCCTGATAATTATAAGATTAGACATTTATAAAACCACACACCATCTAATAAAGCATCTAGTTCTTCATCATCTACTATAGGTTTTTTCGGTGTTTCCTCCTGTGTGGAAGGTGGGGTCTGTGACGCTTCTTCAGTGCCAGATGACACTTGAGGGTTTGAATCCGCCGAATCCATAGTTTGGTATTGGTGACTGTGGGTCCTAGTTTCTGATCGTCGGCTGGAGAACTGAATGTCTTTTTTATTTTTGAACGGGATTATTTATTTATTTATAAATAAAAATAATGCAGTCACTATTATTGTATACCTATTCAAAAGGTAAACCTTTTAATGCCAGCACAAGGAAATAACTTTTTTGATTATCCCGTCCAGGTGCCCAGAGCCCAGCAATAGTAATAAATCTGTTTCCAATTGCGTGTTAAATGTAATTACAAATTAAATTACAATTATTTATTTCACACACTCTCATTTCTCACATTTCGTAAGAACTAGTTTGAAGAACCCGCTAATTCTTCTCTCCAAGTTTCTCATGCTTGAGTCATATTATTATTGTGGGAGATTGGGAGTTGAGTCTTGAGTCAGTTTCTGAGTGTGAAGTTGAAGTGTGAGCGATTCCGTAAAACTTTTTGGAGCACATCTTGAAGACCAAAGATTGAAATAGAAGAACAATCACTGAAAGTAGTTGGTAAGACTTAATCAAAAAATTATTAAAAGTGTATAATTTTAGTAATTTGATTTCAGAACCACAAAACAGTGTTAAAGTTGTCATTTAAATTCGCAAACTCATTCTACTCATCCAGGTTATGTTATTCAACCAATGTCTGATTCGGATATTCATTCATTTTGTATTGACTGATTGCTATTTTTGACGTTTTTGATTTTACAGGTGGAATTACAGCCAGGTCTTCAAAATACAACATTAAATTACAACCACTAACACGTTATCCTGTATGGGAGAATAAACAAAACAATTTTTTATCCGGAGCTGTTGAAATTTGAAATATGGATTTATCCAGGATGAAAGATGACCGGAAGCTGCACCTTTGCAGATGGTATTTTTTAGGTACCCTTCACTTTTTCCACCTATTCTATTTACAATATTTAACTACTAATACATTGTTCAGTCGCCTTCGGTTTTTCTGTAGACACCACTCTAGGAAAGTGATATTCTGAAAGAAATATTCGGCACTTTCAAAACAAATTATAAAATTTATGATATATTCTTCTGCGAATTTAATTAAGTGTGTAAATCGATTGCTAATTTTTCAAATTTTTTAATTTATCCAGCGGGTTTCGGTTTCCTTCCGTTTTTATGGGCCATCAATTCTGTCTGGTTCTATAAGGAAGCTTTCACCCGTCCTCCTTATGCAGAACAAAAAGATATTAAAAAATGTAAACAATATGATTCGGCTATATGTATTTTCCAATTCGCCGTAACTATGAACTGTAATTTTAATGATATATTCTGTTTTTAGATGTCATAAGGTCGGGGATAGGTGCAATTATATGGATTATTGCAATTCTCGCGTGGGCGATTGTCTTCCAGACAAACAGAGCAGCATGGGGTGAAATAGGAGACCAGATTTCATTTATAATCCCTCGTGGTAGAGCATAAAGTATGTCACAACAAAATTAAAGTATGTAACGTTTCGCAAAATAATGTTAGCGATTTGGTTTCTTGACGCAGTTATGTTAATAATACCAAGATTGCACGCCTTGAAGTATGCATCATGTTTAAACTTTCTTATTTAATAATTTACTAACTTCATGTATTTATTTGACAGTACATTATGGCATAAATAAAAGCCAGATCTGTATTACTGTCAAATCTAGTTTTTAGATATCAATTAATCTAGATTATTAATGATATTTGTGATTCAATAATTTAAATAATTAAAAATTTATTTGTTACTTGCGATTTTTATTCAGTTTGATTACCTTTGATAAAAACTTATAATTTACTTATGTCAACCTTTCCATTACAGTAAGTACAAGGCACTGATATAGATATAGAAAATTGCAATTTTTATAAATTGAATAAATATTTAAAACTGATACAGTATTGATAAATATAATTTAAAACCAAATATATTTTTTGACATTCTATAAGTGAATACTACTTCATTGACGCGACATGATGTTAAATATCACAGAATTAACCTTTTAACCAATCCTTTAGTTTTTAAAGTCTATTCAATGGACATTTAAATAAGGATCTCTCTTACTCTCTAAAAATAAGGGGATTAAAAGGATAGCTGAATACAGAACTACCAGAGAACATAAAAATATTTACGCTATTTGATAGATCAAAATAAATACAGGTTTAGGTATATGATTGTTGTTTGAAGACGATATGATGACGGAGATGGAGGGACTACTGAAACGAACCTATTCCAGTCTTGACCTCTTGACACTTAACATTTTTTGTTTTACTCGATGCATAGGATTTTCTTGATAAATGTCTTACAATACTCGGTTAAACGACTTAGATATATCGTTCAGTAATTCAGTACATTAAATAAATAAATATAAATGCTGCATTGCTTGAATTTTTAAAAACTAGAAAACAACATTGCTCTGAGAAAACTCACAAAGCTCAGCCATTATAAAACAACAGTTTAATTTGGTTAAGATGAAAGTGAGGCTTTGTCTTTGGTGGTAGTAGCATGCATGCGGAACAGCTTTCCAACAGATCTATTATTTGGGTGCATCTACAATGTACAAACAACAAAACAAGCAAGTATAAAGGAGCAAGCTCACTAAAGATTCAATATTCACTTTAGTAATTAATTGACCGCTAATAGAAAAGTAGGCATTTATAAACAGATGGTATTATTATTATGTGAACAGGTAGATGTGTTGTGAAATACTTATAAAATTAAATAATTTAAAAAACTGAATCCACTTAAGTTACTGTGAAAGTAAGCACTTTGTATTTATAGCTAAAAATATAACGGGATGCTGCGATATTGGGTTTCAATAGTTGTATTGGTACAATTAGTATTGTAGAAATACAGTCGATATTTGTAAAAAATGTAGAAACAGAATTTGAGATTTCGCATTGTCGTGTAGGGACGAATGAAACATATGCATGCATAAGTATAAGCGTGATTTCAATTGAGCTGATGTAAAGAAAAATCATATTTTTACAAGATTGATAATATTATTAATCAATACATCCGTTAAGTATATAAAAACCTTAAAATTACATTATCCTGTCTCCCGGTACAATCTACCTTCATAAAAAGTAACAACTTTATATATATGGATTATTTACAACTTTTCTATTATTTACATGTACAGTTGGGCCACAGTCTTAGGGAAATAGATTTTAATATAAAATGTTTCAGAATTTAAATACATCAGTGCAAATTTCGATTAGAAACGTTACAAACACTTTCTTTGAACTAACAAGTACTTTATAGCGATACAGCAATAAAATTACCATTTCATTTAGTTAGCTTCTATTACATATTGTTAGCGGTCACATTTACCATATTCCTAATAATTTAATCAAACCAACCTATATTTTACATAATTTAACATTATGCATCAATCAGTATACTTTTTTAAGCTTGTTGAAGATCAGGATTTGTGTGGATTGTTACCTTGAGGCGGTTTTGTTGTCTCGTCTCGAAGAAGCGATTGAACTCGTGTGCAACAAGTCTCACCAGAAGCTGCAACGTTAAAATTAGAATACATTTTTTCATTCGAATTATGTACAATCGTATAATTGTATTGTGGCAGGTGAAATAGTACTTACAATTAGCGCAATGACGTCAGCTATCATTAACATTAGGAATACATACTTCCAACCGGATTCTGGACTTATGGCTGACACCGGTCCCGCTAGTAACGGCCCAACAGCAGCACCTATGATATATCATCAAGGAAATACATAATATTAAAACACTCGAAACTATTAAAACCGAAAATACTGTATAGATAACAATAACATTTCTAACCGATGGATCCAGTGCCGTCAATGATAGCTGTTACAGTGGCAAGAGCTCTGGCATTTCCCTGTAAACACGGATGAGTTCCCAATTCCGTGGAAACTGCTGTTGTGATTAGACAATAAGGACCATTCACCAAAATTCCAACAATGATCAGAAGAACTATGTTGGCCCACAAGTGTTCAGAACCGTAGCTTTCGTAAACCAACATCTATACAAAAAAAGGAGAAATTAATTTTGCACGAAATAATATTAGAAAACAAGGTGATAAATGTAAAGACGATTGTTGTACCATTGGAATGGCGACAGTCAGCATGCCAGCACAAGTAGTAGCACTCATTCCTGTGTAATCTGAAATAAGCCCAGCGATAATACCTCCAATAATTCCACCAACGTCGAATAAGGTGGAGAGATTGGCACTTTGTGTAGCAGTGAAATCAGCTGAAAGTAACAAACAATAGTTCCTCAATTAATTGCAGTTCATCTTTATGTGTGTGTCGGAATGTTAGTGTCACACGCAACACAACCATGACCATTCTATACGGACGCTATTACTTTATTAGGCAATAATGAAGTCTGTACAATTTTGGTACTTACTTGACTTGTGTATATATCTAGGCAGCCAATAAAGAAACGTATAGCTGACTAGTTTAGCAAAAAATAAACATAACGAGAACTCAATTACACCCTGTAAGTAAAATAAATAGAAAACAATACAACATTAGTTAATTTTGTACAGAATGGCTCTAGTAAGCACTAAAGGGAATAAAAATTATGCCATTATAATTACTATCGACTTACAGGAATTTTCAATGCATCCGTGAAACCAACAGCTTTGATCTTTACTTCCGGTTCAACAACAGGATAGATCATGGGTGTATCTTCGGCCATCGGATCATATAAATCGTTCTATACACATTAATAAAAATAGTTATTAAAATGGAAGAGTGAATACAATATTAAATTATAATATGTATAATAATTTTGAGTTAAATGTGGAATTCTTACAGATCTTAAAGCATCATTACTAGATTCGCTGTCATCATCAGAAAAACTGTTATGAATTCTATTGTTGCGTCTCGAATCTACAGAAGTCTGTATAAACAAAATGACAATTAGCCCTCTTCTCATCAACAATACGACTCATGAATAGGCGAAGAAATGGTTATAAACGTCACTCACGTGGGCAGTTTCATTCTCGTACTCCGATTTACTTAGGTCCGAATTAGAAACGTGATGATCAGGAACATTACATCCCACATGCTGTGGTTTAGGAACCAGAAATAAGAACACAACGAATCCCATGACACCGATAATTGCTCCGGGTACAATAAACGATAAGCCCCAATCGTCTTCCACATACCCTCCAGCAATAACAGATCCTAAAATATTTCCTAGTGAAGTGTGCGAATTCCATAATCCGAATATCAAACCCCTTTTTCCTTTTCCAAACCAATTTCCAACAACTGTCACGACACCTGGCCATCCGGTTGTTTGAAATATACCACCCAGAGCCTATAGAAATTCAAAATAAATATTTATGGTTGTAATTAGGTTGCTGACTGCTGAGTATCTTGAATCTTCATTCTGTTTGTTAAGTCTAAAGGCTTATGAGTAATTTGTACAATGTAAACGATCAGAGATTTCTTTCAATAAAAACCGATGTTACACATGTTACAAGTTGTCAAAAACTTTTGTTTACCTGGACCAAAATGAAGTACGATAAGTTGTGTACTTTCCTTGTGTAAGCAAGACCAAATAAGTACGTAAAAAATCCAGACAGGAGCATTCCCAAAGATAAAAAGTACCGCAGATTTACTCTTTCAGCAACAAAGCCACTGCAAGTAAATCAAATTGGTTATTGGTTAGAGTAAATATAAATAATTTTGTTCCACTTAAAAGTAAACATTAAGTAAAAGTTATGGGCAAACAAAAATTAACAAATAAACTCAATAAAGATAATATCCGTACCTTACAAACATACCAGCTGCATAAGCAAAAAGAAAAGCGGAGTCTAGTGCTCCTAACAGTAAATTCGCGTCGGTCCCATCTGAAACAGAAAAACATTAAATTAATACTGTAAATATAATTAATAGTGTCATGTAAGATTATTTTGAACATGGGAATTGTATATTGATGTCTTACTGAATGGGGCCCAATCGCACCAGTTATTGAGAGTTTCGTTCGTTACATAGGAAGGAGTTTTTGGCAACTCGGAACAATTTTGATTAAGAACATTTTTAACAATGCTGATAGGCTTTCGTGACAGATGGTAAGAACAGTAACTGAAGTAAGTGATAACCAAAATAGAAATTCGGTACCTGTAAAGAAAGAAAGTGGGTTAATACTTAACACAATTTTAAATACGGATGCTCCCAATTGATTTTACAAAAGAAACAAATAGGTTGCTTACCACGTATCCCTGTTTCTGGATGGAACGGGGCAACACCAATCTGAGACTTTTTGAATTAGTCTTATACCCCATGGCAGATCTCTTCTATGGCGCAAAATGGTTCCACCCGTACGAACAATTATTGATGGAGATCGAGATCGTGGTCCAGGATAACTCTGGTCACCTGCAATACTGCTAGCGGAACTACCGGCGGAAGATCCTGAAGAACTGTCTGGAGGCGTACGCCCATAAGTTCTTGCTCTTTGCATCATCTTGTCGATGTGTTTAGCTTAACTAATGGTTAACCGTAATGATTTTCCAATCCAATAACACGGTGTGTAATGAAAACCTTGGAAGATAGGTCTTCAATTACACCAATTTTCAACAAGCTTTTGTTCCCTTTTGTATCTTATCAGGTATAATTGTAAGTTGTAATCTGTTGCGTGCAGGCCGTCGTTCAGGACTTCAAAATAGATAGCCGATGATTTCAATGTTATTTTTCGATATTCAGGAATTTTGATACATACATGACATAAATGTGATATGTTGACGTAATACAATAAACAGGGCCAAAAATGCTGACCACGTGTGTCAGTCAGAACAATTAAATTGGAAGAATGCAGTTACATTCATGGACTGCTTGTGCTTGGCAGTCTTGTGATCTCGGCTTAGACAATGTACTCAATCATGACGATAAACAAATCTAATGTTTAATGTCTAATGGTACGTTGATTTTGATGTTATACTTCGTCTTGGTTCTCGTTCCCAATATAAATGAACTGAAATCAGAAATAATACATAATAGTAATCCCTTATGTCAATATAGTTAATAATTGGATGACATTTACTCATTGATAAATATCGACAATTGCGTTTTTAAACAGAGTTGTAAAGTTAACTAACACAATCTAGCTAAATTCTAAAGTCACATTCAAATCTGAATTAAATTAATAGTCTAAAATTGCATGAAAACTCATAAAAACAGTCTTTACTGAACATTTTAAACCCTAATTACGATGTAATACAGAAACGAAAAATTTAAGAGCAAAAAAGGGAAGACGTAAGACATTATGTCATCGCTTTATTTATATAATTATGAATTGAGTCTGTTAACACTAATCATATGATTTGATATGATAACTTACCGAGAAAAGATTAGATGGAAGAATTTTCGTTTCTGGACAAGAAGCAGATGACCGCTTAAATGTTTTCACGAAGGCGAAGACCCAAAACGACCCTAATGTCGACTCTTGACCTCAAAAATTGGAAGTTGCTGGACTGCGGGCGAAGACAGCTAAGAGTCTGGCGATGATAAAGGAATTCACAGCTGTCGTCCACCACTCAACAGCTGCTGTAAATTCGGATTCTGTTAAAAAAAGAAAAATTAGAGAATAAGATCATTAGCTTCCAAAATGAAAGGAGTAACAAATGTTTTTAAATGGTAAAAACTGAATAATGGTATTTGAAAGTTGTGTGGTTTTAAAAATTCAAAATTTCATGCAGAATTGTCAAAAAACTATATAAATCTTACTGATGATCTCCATTGTACATATAATTTTTGAAAGCTCGCTTTCTACAATTTCTATCTAACATATTATTTTTAGAGTGTTGATTTTATTGATGACTTTTGTGACACCTTTTGAATACCTATCCTGACACCTGAAATCCTGATGCCGTGACTATTAAAGTCTCGATATCAGAAGTTGTGAATTTTGATGTGGCTTTGAGTAGCTCAAGTATCAAACTGCCAAATATTCAGTAGAAACCTTTATTTATTTACCAATCACAAATCTGACTCTGACATGACCCAACTATAATGTTCTATGTATCAACTATATTTACTCCCTTTCTTTATATCTGTATAACTTTTGAACTTTTAATAGTTTCAATCTTTCAATGCTTACTTTGCTTACAAAACATAAAAGAGACGAACTTAACGATGAACGAGAAAGGCTAAATATCAATGACAAATATAATCAATCCAACTAATCCAAAACCACAAACTTCATCGGTACATTTAACTATAACTGAACTGATAACTAATAAATACTATCAATAATAATTATCGATAATAAAAATACTCGTTCACTTGTTCCTGATTCTGCTGACTCGACTAAACCTCCCTGAGTCTGTGAACAAACAATAAATGTGAATGCGACTGTACATGTACAAAATAAATGAATGACTCACTTGATATTATTTAATCTCGTTATTCTCTGTCCCGTATGTATTTTAGATTATTTCGATGTATGAGTTGTTATGTTGATTTGAATGGACTTTTATTGTATGTGACTACTGCAACTATAACTGGCCTGAACGAAAAGTCGAAGGAAGAAGTCCCCAGACCAGTCTTGACACTTTGACTTTTCTAACAAATGTATTGGCTTTGGAAATGTGTGTGTTAAAAATATTTCTTTCTATATATGTATTTATTCCACACAGGATGTATTTACGTATATAGGTGGATTCGTTAACTTAACTTGTTCTGATTCTGATCCAGAGAAGAATAAAAGACAAAGTAAATAAAGATTACAGTTTCATAATAATAAATGGTCATGGGACTTACTCTGTATGGACGAGAAGAATAGGACCACGAAGAAGAAAGACCAACAAGTATATAAAATATGCAGACAGTATAAATACAATTATTTAGCGATGTAAAGTTACCAATGTACGATAACAATATTTTTTGGGTATAAAATGTGTGTTTAATTGTATTTAGTATTTATATACGAACTTTTACTACACACACACAACACGACTACGAGCGATGACAAAATAATAATATTGGTGATGATGTGGGCATGTTTTACAAATGCCTGGCTGATAAAACAAATACCCAGATCATCATCATCCAATCATCATCTCTATATCCTCTCTCTCTCTCCTTTATCTCTCTCTGTGTATTCAATTCAATGTCCTTTACCACCTTGCTCTGTAAAGTCCATGTACAACACACACACATATGCATATACGTGGATAATAAGCTAAACTCTTCATTCTTCTTCTTCTTCTTTCATGAATCGAAAAGCATAGCGTGATATTACCTAACGATATTACAAGTAACAACTCTAACAGTAAGTTTAAGAGTAAAGTACTAAAAGCAAGTATATAGTAAGGTACATAAGCTATGTAAGTATTAAGCCATCCTATAGTAAATACAAGGAAAGAAGAATCTCTCTCGCTCGTTTACATAATATTACACACAAAACCTACTTGCATTTACTTACAACACAGTTCCACGTATTTATTCAGTTCCAGCAGTTTTAAATGTGCATGTGTATATACTATATGTATGTACATGCTCAATAAACTTTACAGTAGTATTGGTACTTGTTTCATGATTTTTGTACCTTGTACATTACATACACATTAAATAGGAACTACATACAGGAACATGTACATTTACTTTACCTATGCATACAGCCTGTTATGTCACACAGCTATTTTGTGCTGTCACTTAAATAAAAATAGCAACCTTGCTTATTATTGCCTATAGGACACAGTTTCGTTTATATAGATTTTTAGTCTTAGTGGTACTTGGTATATGTAAGTGGTTAGCCAGTTCTTTCTGCACAACTGGTTGCGTAACTTGCATTTAATACCATTAGGATTAAGTAAGTATTAAGTTACACACACATAGTAGAGCTGACGAGCTACTTGCTTTATATAAGAACAAGTTCAGTATAATAGAAAGAACTGTGAACATATGACTTTCTTCCATATGACAGCAGTTTTACCACATGATTAAATCGAGTCAACCCATGGGAGATAAGTGTAAGTTAAATATTGTAGCAGGCAGGGTTAAGTATTTTGTATAGAAGAGTCAATATTAGCAATTAATGCATGAGGATTGCACGAATACGACGTACGATGCGACATGAGATGACGTCCTCTCTTTGCTCGACTTTTACAAGAAAAGAGTTTTTATGAAAGTAAAGTAAACTGTGAGTGACCATGTGTGTTCTTTGCTTTATCAAATCAAAAGAGGAGTTTTAGAGGAGGATAATTTATGACACACCACCATTTTATTCGCCAGGATGTTTCCTCCTCGGTTGTAATGTTTTTTACATAAAGTTAAAGCTTTAGTTGCTTTAGCATAATAGTGTAACTATTATTGGGGTAATAAAATATTTTCCCATAAAAATGATTCCTTATTGTCAATTACAGTAGTATGTAATAGAAAAGGCTTTGCTGGTTTGCTTGGTACTTTGCTACTATATAAAGTAAATGTGTGTAGCATATCATAAAATATATTATGCCTTCGTCGAATCGTCATTGCTGCAGCATTCCTTCCTTCATATTCATGAAAAGTAAACTTCAAGTTGAAAGAAGTATGTATTATACATCCCAGTATAATTAACTAAGTAAAATTTTATCAAGATTAATAATTTTACTAACACTTTCTTATAAAACCAAAAGTTGATAAAGGGATGGAATAATTGAAAGTATGTAGTTATGCATATAGTTACGAAGGTTTCACAAAAATGTACATTTTAATTCATTTTCAACAATTAGTTAAAAATACAATTCAAGTGTACAGAATAATCTATGGAGCATATTTATAGGTTATAAGTATAAGAAACAGAATTGTGTAGGTGCAGCCTGCAGTGTGGATTTGCATAATATTTTTATGTACTTATTCGTAATCATACAAAGGAGTATTGGATTTTTTAGCTTTCTGCATAAACACTGGCATTGCATTGTGCATCAGTGTGTTTGTCAACAAAGTCCAAATGTAATGTGCTCCATTTTTGTAGGACAAACCAGCATTTTATGTGCATCCGGCTTCAACAGACACTATACTGTATTCATAATTCATCAATAACATTCTTAAGATAAAGTGTAACAAATCTCATTTTTGCATGTATCTGTACAATACAGCATTACAGTTATATTTTTGCGAATTGAAGGATTTACTTTTTACAACCATCATCATTCTTTATTATCATACTTCTTATATGTATACTTACAAACGAACTGAGAAGGTTCTTTCTTATATCTGTAGTATATATAAGATCTAGATATATATTTAGTACACTTACAAGATGAATGGACACTTATACGGCTTGAAAACATGCAAAGGTCTTCAAAAGTTCATTTTTTATGTATGCTCATGAAGTGTGCATGCATAAATTTCGTGTAACTGATTGTGATGAGTCGCGTCAAAACATGAAAATAAAATAAAATGTATAAAACCACACGTTGTACTTCCCATATTTATCTACATAATATTTTTGTTTGTGACAAAAATTTCCAACTTCAAAAAATCTACCTCCGCACCAAATCTTAACATATGACCTATTTTTTAAGTCGTAGCCATTCAGAATTCCAGATTGAATTGAAAAATGTTTATTAAAACGATAAACCCACCTAGGTATAAGGTATACTGAACATAACTTATTTCATTTAATGCTCATTGCCCTTATTATGTCAATGAACAAACAAATGTGTAAAAAAAGTATATACAAACAGCAACTGGTATTATAGAAATTGAGAAAACCATGACCCCTTTATAAACGATACTCACATAATAAAAAATGTTTATTACATGTACATATGCAGGTGCATGCAGACGGCATATTATACATATCTACGTAGCAAGAGGATAATATGATTCAATGATTATGTTTAACCTATGTAAATTAGTAAAAACAAAATAATTATCCCTAGTTTAAATATAACTATGGAATATAAGTACATAATATTTAATATTAGTATATGCACTAACATATTTGTATACGTAACAAATTGTGAAATCCGTAATATGATATTTTAAAGCATGAACTATTGAACTATAATAATCATAATCATATGTACAAAATGTCAAATGCTTGCTTGCTACTTCTTATTAGTGTGCTTAGGCTAAGCTTAAGTTACCCCACCCGTTAGGTTACTCTATATATATTTACTAGTAATTTTTCTTTGGACTTTCAATTACAATTTGGAGCAATTGTGATTGTGAAGTATAATATAACATGTGAGCTACTACTGAGATGTTCTGTCAACATTACAATCCCAAAATTACGTTTCATACACGATTCATCATCATCCGATCCCATTCTGCCTCATTATTTACACAGCCATTGACTTCATGTTAAGCGATAACAATTTTATTATTATTATGAAGTATTGTTAGATTGTATTATGTTTTCTCAATGTTGTTATTACTACTACTACCTACTGCAGAGAATTATTATGCCTTTATGACTCAAACACAAACAAATGTTTATATGACTTTACATACTTGGTAAACTAGCTAGTATTAGCTGTCTGTATGTATTCTTAAGGCTTCTACTTGATATATGATGCAATTGTTACTTACAGATGAGTACGTTTACATACACCAATACACATTTCATTGTTATCCTTCATAATAGGATTAAAATTCATTTCTTCACTTATAAAAAGTTATACTATGGATAAAAGACCGAAATTAGTTTCAAGCAAACCAATTTTTCGTCTCAAAAGTCACAATGTCACTTTAATAGTAATTCTTTGTTTGTTAGTCATGCTTTAGATTCTATTTTTAACCACTGTTATTACCACTTAGGTACGTAAACATTAACGAACATAATAAACAAATCTTTCTTTCACAGCCCCTTTTTAAGAACACATCAACTTCTACAACATTCCATCATAAAGCCGTCGGATGACAAATCCTATCAGCCTGTGGTCTCATTCACATAAAAAAATCTAAAATGTAGTTGTGGCCATTGGCCAATGGGATTGATGTTTAAAGTGGTCATAGTAAAACACAGCACAGCAGTATAGATTTTAATTAATGTACATTGAATTTATTGAATCCGGTGAATGCACTAGAAAAAATCTAAACCTTTAAACCTGCATTACATAATACCGATAATAATTCAAAATACAAGTCGTAGGTTAGGTATATGAATTGCTATATAAATTATTAATGAGATCATTTTGATGTTCATGAACTAGCTCCGACGGAGACTATGCTTGTCCTGCATCAATGTACAATTATTCTCCTACAGGACTTGACACAAAGATTGACATTGGGAGATGAGAATGAGATTCGATCATCGAACTGATTTCAATGAAGAAATATCGTAAAAGTCACCCTGTCTGTTAATATTAAATGAATCGGAGATGATTTCTATACTTACATCATCCTTCAACCTAAGACAACGATGCAGCGTTGTTGAAATCAATGGGGTAGTGTTGGAAAGGTTATCGTAGTCATCTCATTATGCCATACTCGTGCTTTTACACCAACCACCACCCATGGTTCGTTTCTTTCGACTGTACTACTATAAAGGTTACTTGAATGACAGAAAGTGTAGTAACATATTGCAAAAATGTCCACAAGATCTAACTGTTCTGTTTAAGGACAACTGGACCTGTATTGTGCATGTCGTAAAAATATCTGTGAAATATTTCTGAGACATTATTCTTCTTCATGACTACTACTATGTACATACAGTTAACATTTTTTTAAATTAGACTTTGGTTTCTGCACTAAATAAAAGATGATCTCACGAAGAGTACTCATGCACAGTTTTTAAGTGTGTCTATAGGTATGTGGTGGTATGTGGCAATGACGGCAGCAGCTGGGCGATGATCTGATAAATGTATGAAACATGAAAGTTTTACTACGCCAGAAATTTTCTTCTCGTCCGTCAGCACAAAAAATAAGTTCATTTTGATATAAATTTTATTCAATACAGTATAGTCACATTAACAAATGAGTATATACATTATAGGTATTGACATGCTTTACGTTTGTATGTGTTATATAACATAAATTGGAGTGGAAAATTACCAGAAACATTTAATTATTTTATAATCGTAAAATGTTTCAACCTTAAGATAAGCTAGGCACAATTAACGCACACATCTCTTTTATCCAGGACGTCTGCCGACGATATCTTCGTAGTTTATAAGTATTGTGTATAAACTTTAGGGATGAGGATTTTACACATTTTTCACGTTACGGTAGTATTTTTAGAAGGTATCTGTAGTAGTAGTAGTAGTAGTGTAAGTGTACTACTGCAAATCCTTTGAAAGGATTAGGTTTTTGTTCCACGTTTTTGAATTGCTCTACTCATTGTAAAACTTCCAATTGATTTTTCTTCCTTGGATTTTCATGCTGGGAGCATTTTCTGTCTGGGTTAAATCCTTGCTGAAGGAAGGTTGACAAATGAATGGAATTGTGTTATGATATAGATAGTAGTCAATAAATGATGCAAAATAATGTGGTAAGTGTAATATAAACAATACACATTAATGTTATCTTCCATACTCATACAGATTTCTGTAGTAAGATTTCATCTCAAGACGGACTTTGAACTTTAGACCGGAAATGTGGTTACTGGTTATACATCAGTTACAAGCCTAAGTTCATTCTCGACATTATTAAAATGAATTTTGTTTCATTCTATCTAATTAATTAATTATCAATGTATTTTGCAGATATAAGGTTTGCCTCAGAAACAATTTGTACCTATAATTTATTTGTTTGGGAAATTTGCACCATTGAGTATCTGAAACTCCATGCTGCAAAATGAGAATTCATGACTTTTTGAAAATAACCAACGAAAAATTCAACGGTCACAAAGACTTTGTCCGTCTCCTTGTCCCGTTTACCCAATTAGATGGATGTAAGAAATTAATTCTCTGACAATTGAGCTAATTTGGCACTTAAAGTTAGTCATTATTATAACTGTACTATGAATTGTAGAAAAGTGTCCTAATTGTAAGTTACATGGGATATATGATTGCCAATTCCCTATATTATTTAAGTTGAGTCAGGCAGTTCTAAATGCAAATACGGTTTAATGTACGGTGAGGTCACAGTGTGTGTTGCAACTTAAAAAATGACAATTCATCCATTAGTACAGGGGTAAAGTCAATTAGTTCTGACCTTACTCGACATACCTTCGTTAGTTCTCACTTATTATGAAGTTCCGAAACTTCATACTTATATGTTAGTAAACCGAAAACCGAAACTTACTGCAACACATACATTGAGACCATACATGGACAATTTCCATGTAACTAACATGTAACTTCCTAGAAACTGGGTGTACAAGGAACTAACTCTTGGTTCATTTCTGACTAACGTAAAGGAATTGATTTTGGAATTACGGAAAGATATGTATGTATAATAATTGATGTATAAGACAAATAGACAATTCAAAATGTGCAGCGAGATTAGGTTATAATTTCATTTAAGTTTTTAGGCTAACAACTGGTGGCAGGCGGCAGGAAACGCAAGGAGATACATGAAGTCCCTACCTATAAAGAAGCTGCGACCAAAGGGGTAATTATTTAATTATTACGGGGAAAAAAGCTGTTCATTTATATGAACAAAACCCGTTGGACTTTCCGATTGGAGCAAAGTGTCGCCAAATCCAAAAGCCACTAAATAGTCACAAGTATCGGCAGAGAACTGAAGCTGCTTTTTCTGCCATGAAGGCGGAATACGAAGAAAAAATTAGTCAGTTGGAAAAGAAGACAGACGAAGCCATGTTTGCATGTAGTATGACAGAGAATTCATTATTGACGTTAAGGGCTGAAAATGAGCAGTTGAAAAGAAAGCTGGACCAGCTGGAGGTGAAATCCACCATTGATGCCGTGTTCGGAGAAGAATTTGATTTCTCATTGTTTACTTATGCATTTTTCTCTTCCTCCATTTTCCTTTCTCTCCAAATGAAGGTAGTTCCAGTTCCAGACTGCGGATTATTTTCTCTTGTGTCTCGCTGTAATAAAATGGAACGGAAATATTAGCAAACTTCTTCATTGTGTCTCCAATTTTCGAAATAATTACAAATAATTGTTATTTTTCATGCTCTATCACACATTTCCAAACAACATGAATATTATTATAACACGATAAGATTATTTGCAATAAAATATTACCGTCCAAGTAACTGTATAATCTGTACAATGTACAATCAGGAATCTTCACGATTGGTGGTGATTCTGGACAATTTTCCATCTGTTTTCCATTGTTTAAAGAACACCCTTCAAGAAGTAACCCAATCAAACCTCACGAAAACTTCTCAGGGAAACCAGGATTTCTTTTCGAGAAACAGGCAAAACTCAGTTCGTCCATTGTAACTTCCATTTTTCTGTTAAATAATAATCACAAATAAACATTTAGTACAACATTGACGAAAATGATTTTACTTTTGCGTGTGCAATAAAAGTTTTAAAATTAAGACGAGTATCAAAATATCTATCCTGAAACTGAGATTTATTATATCATTTATGATTCACATGACTCTGATGACACATTACTACTTGAAGGAGCTCAAAACTGTCTTATGATTAAAAAGTTCTGACACGTCAAATGAATTGGCCAACAAAGATCAATTTTTAATATCGCTCGTCCATCTATGAATACTGATAGCACTTGCTCTCAATTATCTCTTGCAAATAATCAGTCGACTCTACAGGACCTTCTCTAATAATTATAAACAAAATTTAAAAAAAACTAAGTAAATAAACATTCCACTTTAACTCTGAAAAACTATTAGACTAATAATTATTATAAATGTACATGCTTACTTCGTGTTTCATCAATGAATCTGCAACGTCAACACAGTCAACAGTTTCCGAATTTGGAATCTTCACATCTCGTATTGCTTTACTGATTTCTCATAACTTTTCGGTGTACAGATTGTAAAAATATCAATGAGTTGAAATTCTCGAGCAGTACGTACTCTACAATTAGGATCCGACGATTTATTTCTCCGTCCAATGAAGTAAAAGTTCAACAGCCACTCGACCCTGCACACAAAATTCAAATGTCGGTTTTAAATGAGATACATTTATAATACTTTGATGGTTCCAATTAGAAATGTTGTCTTACCTGATTAATTTTCTTCCAAAAGAAAAGTACATGAGACAGTTCTTGATATCTTGATGCCACAAACTATCAAATGTGTCGATGTCATTAAAATATCGAGAGAAAAGCTACTATTTTTACTAACTTTGCACTCGAGTTTTTAATGGTGTTTGTTTGGTAGTCCAACCAAATGATGATGGTTTGTCAAATTCAATGTCGAATACCCATGATTTGCAAATCTCCTTAAAAGATATCTCGCATTACGTTTGGCGGAGCTCTCAAAGAGCGAATGTCAGACATCAATTCACTTTTAATGTTTCCCACCGAGGAACGAGTCATTTGAAAGTGCGGTTTGATTTCCTTCAGTTCTCCATCAATTATTAAACCTTTTCTACACTGCGAAACACAATATCACATTGATTATCATCCTTTCACTACGGTTGATATATTTTAAAGAATGAAAATTAGAATTTACTTGACAAACAGATTTTCATTCTCGTGCAACGTTTTCTTCTCTCTTAAATTCTCCATCTCTAATCTTTGCACGTTAGCGTATCGCATTGTTATAAGTTCTAAAGTGTTGTTAAATGCTTAGCCTCTGCCTGTTTTTCTGCTGACGCTACTTCTTCAATCAACTGAAGTTTACTGAAGCTTCAGCCTTGAGCTTTTCCACGATATCTTTCGCTTCGATCAATTTTGACACTTCTGCCGTCCTGCCTAAAAGTACAAAATATAAACGCAATAATTATTGAGACTTTGAGACAAATATTATAACGAACAATTATTAACATTGATTTTTATGAATCTGTTTCGTACTTTTAAACGGTTGTTACTAGACTTTTTGTCGCTTTTGAAGTAAAAAATTAGGTATGTGAACAAAGGTGAAGTAGTAGCGTCTGGGATACGCTGGCTTATATCTTCCAATGTTGAATAAAAATAAATGTATGGAAAACCATTAATGACCAGTTTTTCGTCTATATTATTTCCTCCAGGCACAGACAAACTTTCGTCAGCTTGAGTATCAGACATATTATAAAATCTAAAATGCAACAAATATGTATATTGTTAAAGACAACTTTCATTGTGAATTTCACTTTACATTTTACAAAATAACGATACATAAAATGGTACTATTTTGAGATTCTATACACAAGAAACTAACAATAAGCTGTATCATACGTACCCCTGATGTATTTTGAGGGCTTACTCCATAATTACAATTACAACCGCACTAGACAGAATTGATCTTAAGTTATCTGCAGCAGTGCAGTTCATTTGCTTAACCAAACCATATTGCAGGATTACTCTCACAGTTTACTATAATAAAGCTCACTGGTGGAGTATCCATTATAAGAAAAATTGAATCCGCATCGGCCGTTTAACTCCTTTGTCAAAATGAGAAAATAAGAGTCAGATTTTGGTATAACGTACCTATAGGTTAGCCAAACTTTTTTTTAAATATATGAAACTCACGAGTAGCAAAGTATGAATATAGAGACAACGGGTATCCCTCCGAAGCAGCAACTTCCCGCAGAGAGATGTTTAATGATATTTTCCAATTCCACGGAAGAATAAAATACAATCCTGGAATCTGAAACAAAAGTTTAAAGTTAACAAATAACAAAAAACGTCATTCTGATAAGAAAATAAATTAATATAATTAATTGAAAAATATTTGAACATAGAATACAAACCTCTTACTAATGAATATGACAAAATACTGAAAACTCTTGCCTTCAACGGCAGAAACGAATTGCCTAAAATGGAATCACGGAATAAAGTAAGTATTCAATTTTTACGAATATCATATTTGCAGATTGCACAAATTATAACGTACTGCTTTCAGATAGACTTTGAAAGCTTGCTCTGTGTACAGCAGGCACTATGCTTAAAGCAGCGTAGTGTAAGTTTATACAACACATGTTCCGTTGCAAGTGCACTACTCATGCTTAAAGCAGATCGACAAACAACGACCAATCCCTGCTCCTGCTAGAACCATCGAGGAACATGGAAAAGGCAAAATTCTGTCGACATGAATACATAGGGGTAAACCTCGGCAGGTAGAACAGGGAAA
>JABASD010001175.1:0-45862 GCA_019776165.1 Pogonognathellus flavescens | reverse complement strand
GTGCTCTATAAGATGTAATAATTTTCCAATTAAAATTTTGAAGTCCGTTTTTACTCTATGGTTTTCTGGTCACATTGAAGAAGCCTATACTGCCCTACCCGTATACCTTCTATTGCCCTGGGTATTACAATTTCCTTTCATTATTGCGATGTAATGTCTTACCGGGACCGCTAATATCTCACAATTTAGGTTTTTTATGAGGACGGATGCTAATGGTAAAATAAACAGAAGGGATGAACTTTTCGTGTTGTGGCAATTTAATTGTTTCCAAATGTATATATTATTCATCTTAATCTCCTGAGAGAATTGAAAGAGTTTAGAACATCGTTGTGAAAGTCTGCCCCGGCTAGGAAGAGAGTGTAGAGATAACCGGACGATTTAAAGAGCCATATATTTATTTCTATGAGCTAAGTATACAGACTGAAAGTTCAATTCAATTGTAATCCAATTTATGTAGTTAGTTTTAGGTATAAAGGTATCATTTGAGAACTCGCAAGCTGTTGGTAGGCGTAGGTGAGCCTTTAATTGAATTTTGCGGGTGGTCTACTTCTACAGTTACTTGCATGAGCTTTTCTATTCTTTCGGCTTGTTGAAAAACGAATTTTAATCTTGTCCTGGTGGAAGAGCTTAACAAGGCGACAGATTCTTTCCGGTCTAAGTTAAAAAACGCATTCTATTATTTTCAAAGGAAGTGCATTGGCTCGTACGCAAAGTTAAAAGGAAGTTTCCAGACCTTAAAATAAGTCGGGAGGATTTGATGTGTAAAATATATATGGGAAACTTCTTGTGTAATCTATTGCTTTTTTATGTGGATACATTGTATGATGATACACCGATGTTTTATTTATTCCTCTTACTCTACTTTTGATGCTTCTTTAGCAATCCAGTTATATCTAGCACTTATTCAGTGTGTCAGAGAAAACATGCGAATATGCAATACCGATATTAGATCAGTAAGATCAGTTTGCTGCTACTTTGTGACTTGCTCATATATCTGTTGCTCATATCACGAGTATTTTCTTAAAAGTGTTGACGTGCAGGTGTTTTGTGTTGTGAAGAAGAAAGTGAGAAGGTTAAGTAACAAATGTGATTTTATTGAAATTCTTGATTACAGGTAGACCATAAAAGAGTCAAAATCGATGAGTTGATAAAGTCAAAGATGAATTGACCACAAAGTTGAACTTGAATTGAGTGCGTTGTTGGGACGAGGACTGTGTGAGTGCAGTGAACGATAAATGTACAAAGGGAAAACGAGGTTTGTGTGATCCGATGTGATCTGTTGATTGGAAGACCCGGATTAAGCGTTTGAAAACCTTTCATGCAGAAAACCTCAACATGACAGCATTTTGGATTAACTTTGAGCCAAACTCACATCAAATTCAAAAATCACGTTAGCCGCTTCGGTGGGTTTTGTCTTCACTCTTCACAATCACCACTCTATACTCTATAAATGTAAGTTAAGGGTCAGTGTCTATAAACTAACCGCATATTTATTCCATACTGCCTATACTATCTATGTATCCGATATAATATGTGTCCAATCCGAACCACAACAATGCAATGCATATAGTATAGGCATTATTTATATGATTGTATCATCATAAGTTATACTTTAGCTATATGTGCACGTGTATCTGTACAATCAATTTGCTCTCGTTATATATTATTAAATATTATAATAATACAGATGTGAATAACCATCGCATAGTTGCTGTCAGTCAGTGCATCCATATTTTATACAAACTGACAATCAGGATAAGATCCCACCACATATTTATTATTACTAATTTTTTACCACTTAAGTTATGAAACTTATAACTACATTACTACTTGCACATCCCACGTAGTATTATTTCATCAAGACAGATTGGCAAAAGAAATCCACTTTAATGTTTTCGTCGCAATACTTTCTGTGTGCTACTGCACCTCGTAAAAACATAGCTACTTAAAAGCACAGTAGTCGCTAACATGCATGTTTTTCTAGAAGTCAAGTCAAGTGAATGAGTGTGGCATTTGTACATGTGTACACCTGAGGAGTAAAAAATGTTGAAAACATTAACCCAGCTCGTTTGGAAGAGCAGAGTGAAATTGTGTGTGTTGTAGTAGTGTGAGTGTGGAGAGCCCGTTAAAGATTGCATTGCGTGGTTGCTTTCAGTATGCTCATTGCTCATTGAATTGGTTTTGCCGAACCAGTTTTAATTAGCGGTAGGAAAATTGGCTGAGAATTTTTGTGAGGTGATTAGTGAGTTTGTAACTAACGCATAGTTGATGATGATGATGGAAGGAATCAGCACAAAGTAGACGAAGTGTATCAAGTAATGTGTTTTATTTTATTATTGCCTAAAGATATATACACTGCCACAACACACATGTTCCTAACAATATATTTACTTGTCCTAATGTGTTTTACACGTTAGAGTGTACCATAGTAATTTCTATTTGAATTTTATCTGTATTCTTTTATAGTATGTGTGTACATGTAATAATCTGCATACGAAATCCTCGTAAATAATGATAAGAAGACTTACACAAGCTACTAAGGCACATCTAATGTCTTAGTTTTTGTTTACCTCCTCGGTCTGTGTATATAGTCCGTGCAGTAGACAAAGATAACATTGTATTCTATATCGACTGGTTTCCAGTCTGACTTTACAGATTGGTTATGCCCGAGTGAGAATGTGTTTATGGGAGTGACAGGCAAAGAGTAAAGTGAAACAAATGGGACACTACATATTCATGATGGATTCGCGTGAGGGAAGCCATCTAAAAAGAAGGAATTTCGACGCCCGTCCCCAGCCAGATCCAATTTAGGTGCACGAACAAAATTCATATTATTTATCATGAGATTTTGATTTGACTTTTTTCTAATATTATACTAATACCATCAGTAGGTAATAGTACATAGTTTATTTCTTCAAATATTCTAGACGTATTATATACAACTAAAAAGACTAAAATGGTTCCCAACTAAAATTACTATTATCTGAAATGCCCGTTTATTTCCTTCTTGTCTATAGAATTGTTATATCTGTCTGTATGTTCGTTCTCTGTCTCGTTCATTGCATGGTGTGGTCTTGTTTTGCTGATAATACAACTTTAATCTTCGTCTTTACTTTAGTTTACAGACTGGTTTGTTTCTTCTGGAGAGAAGATAATATATGAACTGTTTATATTTCTCTTCGTGTCCGTCGCATTTGAAGACGCATTGGATGAAACAATTTAGTTTATTTTTTAGGCGAGGCCAAAAAAGAAGCACAGCACACAGTTGTTCTACCGGACTAATATAATGTAATGTAATGCTAATGTGTTTAGTCTTAAGTGCACTGCATTTCTTAGCAGGGCACCACGACCATCCTGAACACAACTAAACCAAACAAGACAACTGTCTTGTAATTCTATTGCCTTCCCTTCGCTATCTATCTTTCGCTCTCAGTAGTGGATCAACATAACCGGACCGGGATACTTTACACTGAGATAACAGAGATCAGATCAAAAAACAGACTCACATTAGACATTTCTTGCTCCGGTGGTAGTGCTTACTACTTCTGTGCAGTAAGATGGGCACCTTAGGGAGACAACTCATGGACGCTCGAAGTAAAATGCATACACAGAATCCTCTCTCATCCTTCATCCTCTCATTGTGTGCAATACACACAACAATCGTATACAATGACATATATTCACAAAAAATTCTAAAGCACACACAAGTAGACTCTAGACAGACAAGACAAGTCCACTGACAATCAGTGGAAATTTAACGTCCGTGGATGTAGACTCCAAGTGAGAAACGATGTTATTTCTCGTATTGTGTACTTTCCTCGTGTGTGTTTACTTTTAGGTGCCAGTCATATATTTTAAAATCTGGGTGTCCTCTGACAAAACACCTAAAATAAAGGTGAAACGATGAAGATCACCTAACAGTAACAAATTCTAAAAGGAGAAGCTTCCTATGAATACAAACGACAATATATCACATTACTTTACAAGTACATGGAAGCCTTTAACTTACAATACACGTTGTTGGTGTTCAAACCTCAACATGAATTTTCGCTCTAGCTCTCTGCAGTAGATCCTATTGTATTCTGTATTCTGTGGTGTATTTAATAATAGCTGAACCAATGTACCTACTCTCTTGTTTTTGTAAGTGTAGAGGTATTCTAAAAGAAATTATCTAGAAGCTGCATGGAGCTAATAGTAATAAGTTATAGTTTGTGCAGGAGTATTATTTACCGGCCATGGCTTTGTATTTGTAAGGAAGTGTTTGCTTATGGGAGCAAAACAACGGATCATTGCATTGTCATAGATCATTGTCTTATATGTTCAGAGATTGGAGGGCATTGCGAACTGATAATGCACAAGCAGTGCAATTTTATTGCGTGGGAACCAGAGAGCAGACGAAGATTCTAAGAATTTACGAGGAATTGCACTGCAACGGCAGTAATAATGCATGTATGCATTTCTAAAGGCAAATAAAAATTCCTTGAAATATCTCATGAGTTTCTTTTGGACTCTAAACGTTTGTGTGTAAATATTATTACGACTGCACTTTAAAATGTTCCTGTTCAGCATATGTAAAGAAAGTAATAATGACTCTCCAGGGAATTTATGAGATTGAAAATAGGCCGAGAGTAATAATGATCATTATGAGGGGCAATAATAATAATAGGATAATCAAAGAGGAAAAGGTGAAAGATTTACAGGAGAGAATAACCCAATGTGACTTTTCAAGATGGATTGATAGGCACAAAAAGAAAAGCTGTATCTGTGTATTACGCAGGTAAACAAATGCAAAGAATATGAGTGTACTGCACTTTATATATTGGTAGGTACCTTGGACTTGAAGCTATTGATATAACGTGGGAGCTTACGCAGGAGAATAGGAATACTAAGTACACGATATTTACGATACGCTTATATATCCATCCTTGCAGTTGTAAAATCAACGACAGAAAGGTGTTTATATAAGAACAGACTGGGAGAAAAACCAAACGCTAATGGCATAGCTATGCTGACACAATGAAATGACAAACGGTGCAATCATGGGCCATGTCCACAGTCCACTGCTCGTTTGTGATGGTGTTGTCGTGTCGTTGTGTTATGTTTTTCCTCTGTGAGGTCGACTGACGCTGAGAGAGTGAGTGATATATGACAACCACTCACTGCCCCTTTCTCTGTTTCACCTGACAACAACTACCAAAATATTTGGAGCACTTTTCTTTTCTCTTCCAAACACATGCAACTGCAAACCACTTCTCTCCGTGTACTCCTATTATGCTTTTCTTTCACACTGCACCACCACAATACAATTCACATATATCTATACCATTACTATCACACACTGCCTTATATATTACCATATAAATAAACATTTCAGGAGCAACTTGAACATAAATCTTACGATTTTTGTAAATCACTCTTACATTTTTTACAGGAATCCCAATTGCAATCCATAACATCAAAACCTAAAACACATAAGAATATTATATGTAAGATTATACAACGTACTGACCTATTCAAATTTAAGTATAGAAATTAATTTGAAAACCGTAACTAATCGAAGGTCGTAATGCTATAGATTAAAATTAAATTTTTCACGCAAAACTGAAATCTAATAAAACTTATTCCTTGGTTTAACTTATATGTACCTATGTAGTAAATTGACTTTAAGTCATAGCACAGTGACACGGTCTTGTTTCATTGTAAAAGTGCAGAGATTTCGTGGGAAAAGTAAAATGAGTTTTGTAGTTGTATAAGGAATATGATGCAGCGCCCAAGCCAGGAAATCATGCTGACTTGTCCTAAAATTTGTGGTTTAGCGTTTAACACTACTGTCCCCGCTATAGTTGCACATACAATAAAAGGTAAACAGAAGGTACTTACCATTATAATAAGCTAGTAGCTCCATACTGTTGTATTGTCGTTATCATTACAATCATAAGGGTAAACACAGAGCATGAAAAGACGACACGTTTATAGTTTTATAACACTTATACTAATAGCAGTACAGGTAGGCATTATCATGTAATGTATATCCCTCTGTGTACTTTTATTGTATGTGAGTATAGGCATTTCTTTTGCTGGACAGTAAATCTTAGCGAAGGAAAAGTTGGCGTCTTACATGAAAACATGCAGAGGATGGATGGTGTCATATTCGATTCTTCGAAGTCCCACTATCTCTAAGGTGGGCTTGAGGACAAATTTTATGGTGAGGAACTCATGTTAGTGCAGTTTCAATGTTTACTGTCGTTTAAGTATTGAAACGAGCGTTGTCAATCGCTCATTACACGAACTCCTGCTGCCACAGTCTTTGCTTTTCAAACCTTGTGTTGTACAGAAAGTGGAAGTCAAGTCAAAACCAAATCAGATCAACTTGAAAAGAAGAAAATAGGAGCAGGGTTACCTTTACTAGCATTATTAAATAAAAGAAAACACAATATCGGACACTTATCTGTAAACAGAAACGGATGGTATTGATTTTGGAAACCCCTTGTGTCGGCTTCTGTCCTCAGTGTCATGTCATCACACCGCAACCGCCTTTTCTCTGTGTGATGCACACATTTTGAAACGCAAGCTTAAACGCAAACAGCACGGACATATGTGACATGACAGCCAAAACAACTTCACGAAAGTCAACTACTACTCTCAACTCTAAGCATATTGTATTGACAATTATTTGACATGAATTAACCTAAGTATCATCCCATTAGCTGTCATGTCAAAAAGCAAACAATGAAACATTCATCCAAACACTTAACAACTATCATAAGCATGTCAATGTAAATATTTTTGTTTTCTTCTTATTTCACTGAAATATCCAGTCCTAAGTTATATTATACTTCTGCTACATAATACTAAATACATGTGATATGTATATGGTTGACCAAGCGCATATTTAGGTATAAGGTATGGTAACATAATAATACTACTCTTTGTGGCGAAGTAAGTAAGTGCAGATTAAATGAATTTTAAGATAATGATCTTGTTTACAGGTTAATAAGTCGATGAGTGTGTGTATTTAATCCTAATACACACAGTATGTACTTGTGTAAGTCAATATTGTAAGGAGCACTGTCAGCAGGTATATAGACAGGCCAATGTAGATAGCTGTGGTTTGAAATGTGTCACTTGATAAATTCAAGTGACAACTAATTTTTAAAATATCTCTATGTATGTCTATTCATTGCGGTTTAGTATAATTTTGACCTCCTATTATTATACCGATCGCGATCCATTTACCTGCATGTTGATATGAATTCATATAACATACTTATATACTGTAGCAAAATTAGCATTAAATTTTTATCGTTGACAATCCTAACTTATTTTGTAATAAGAGCAGTAATAAAGCTGTACGAAACATGTACTTATGTATGATTTTTAATCTAGGTATGTACTAATGTACTTACTCCGATTTTGTGTATCAAATAAAATATCACTGTGCTAGTATTAAGTAGGAATGCATGGAATGGACTTTAATAACCTTAAAGGTAGTACCGTTTTAGCAGCGTAATAAAACCATCTCTTCTTTTTTCAATTCCGTTCCGAATTTCTTATTCATAATTTTATGTAGATTAATTGAATTCATATTCCATATATATTCAAATCATTTATATGATCATGATTCAGATCATTTATACGAATCAGTAAGAAATACTTCCGATCTCAATGTTTTATCTATGATGTTGTATTGACAAAAAAGTTTCATCAGGCTGATCAGGCTATACATGGTATATACATTACTTATGGTTTGTTTCTAACCAATTCAGATCATACTTTTGTTTTTGTTGGGAAAGTTGCTAGAATGAAAAAGCACGGACACCTTGCTTATTATATTTTATGTAGTTCGTGTATGTATCAAGAGGAAATGACTGCAAAATATATTATTAGGGACTCGAAGCACGAGCTTGCTTGTAGCGTAAATAGCACCAATTTCACGGAGAACTCACGATTAGCTGAGTGAATTTCTTAGGGCAGCTGATTCCACAACTGAACTGCCCTATAATTAAATGATAATACAAAGAATTCATTGTCAAAAGCAGGCATAATGAGATTCAAGGCAAACTTAACTTACCAACTCTTTCACCACCCTAAATTACGTGGAAGTTAAGAAAGTGGAGAACAAAGATTGGACCTTTAATGACTGCTATCCAACAGCAGATAAAGTATCAAGCTTGTCGTATTTGGATGAAATACAAGTCTGAAAACTAAAACCACCTGCCCGTACATTTCGGCCAAGTTTGATTATTAAAATAGAAGTGAAGCAGAATTTTGTATATCAAGGTTAAAGAGAAGAGGTAGAAATCCTGAATAAATTTTTCATACCTGCAGGACTAGTACATACAGGTAAGGAACAACGAAGGAAACCTTCAACGCTTTATGACGAGTAGATATTATCATGTTACCTTATTTGCAGGTAAGAATCTTTTCCGTATTTTTTATTTTACAACATGTAAAACCATTGTTTAACTTATTTAGGTAATAATTTCAAGGCAATAATTATACATTGTGAAAATGTATTTGTACATACCTACCTAAATTGTATTAGCATTAATCTTGCCGGCAATTACCCTGCCTGAGTGTTTTACTTTGGCTTTCTGGATTAATAAATTTATTTTCCTCATTACAGATAACACAGAATTACTAAACGAAAGGTCAGAATAGGTAACACTACAACACCTTAACTTCGGACGTTTAGCTTTGGATGCAATGCAAATGCATTTATAATTCGCAGTTGGTTGAATAGAAAACGTTAAGGTTTAAGTTTGTGTCTTGTTTTTGCAATCCCTATCTGAGCGGGTATTGAGTGAGCAGCTTTTACAACTAAATTTTTTATCTTCCTTCCTCTTGTGGCCTGGTGGTGGTGTACATTTCTTTGAGAATGGGTCATAAAATGTGTGTACTTAACATAGAATTTGCATTAAGCGGAATAAATTAATAATACACAGTATACAGTAGCAACACGTATTATTTTTATTTGTGTGAAAAGTTGCTTCGCAAATGAACTCTCAAAGCTAATGGTGTTTTTGCTATATGTGATACAGGTGTAATCGCACAATTTGAACAACTATTTTAAAAGCAGCAAACCTCCTATGTCTCTCTTCGATGCGTGAGTAGCAACGATACATTTCAATGCCTACATTTCATTCCTAGCCACATAAATAACTGGTATGGAGATTTTTTTGACACACGCACCCCAACAACTCAAGAAAATGTAATTAATTCCGTGACTTAATTATTTTCAGTTCATAAAATGTATTTTTGTCCATTAATCCCTAATTAGTTTCCACACTCGCCAATCACGCAACTATAGGTACCCATAAGGTATGTTTGTTATTATAATAAGAGAGAACTCCTTATTAATTCAAAACATCAACCCATATTAGTAGATTTACTATTTATAAATAAAATAATTTTTGTACTACTAAAACTACTAGAACAGACTTCATTGCTAGAAAATGGCAGGAAACACATTTAGTCATAACAGCTATAGAGGAAATACTGTAGACTGCACAAGGCAAATCAGTCAAAGTTAGTTAGAGGTTAGCCATTGTGAATTTTATTATAGGTAGTATGAGTATGGAGTATGCCTAATTGTAAGTGAGCAAATAGTTTTCGAGAAAAGAAATGTCTTCCATGATATTCTTATGCGTATAGGTACAGTTGTTTAAAAGAAAAGATAGGAAGTCGGCTGTCTGTAGATTTTCTAGTCTGTAATTATATTCTTGGGACTTCTGTTGCAATGATGGCGGCGTTTCTACTACCTGCGTTCCAAGTTTTTCTTTTTGTGTACCTGTATTCGTATGCATGGTGGTTGTGGCAGTGGCACTTGTGTGTGCAATAATAACGAAATGCTCACTCGTTGCCATTGTCCCTTATTATTGGAAGAAGAATGGAGAATAATAATAATAGCAGTACCTACATAGGTAGTACAAGTACAACACTTACCGTATAGTCAAAACATGCACACCACACAAATACACCTTTGTATACCTTTATCCTCGTAATTGCAGCTTATAACCAAGAATATATACTATAGATATCATTATGCTCGTCTGTTGTTATCTGTACTAAAATTTAACCAACAAGAGCTCATCATTTTGCCAGTGAATTAAGGCTAGAAGAATTGCGTCTGAAAAAAAGCATAAACTAACATAGCAAATTAAGGCTGACCTGACCTATTTCGAATTAGTGTCTGTAATTTCTGCCTGAGAGCAAATAAATGAAGCCTTCGTCTCTGACAACCACAACAACGGTGACGATAAGCTACCTACATGTGGTGCACTGCCCATTGTAAGAGTAAATTAAGGAGATACTTCAACTAAGAAGCGTAGGCATCAAAAAATCATAAACATAAATAACTACCTAAGCTACACGAACGATCCTTTATTAGTTCATTTTAGGTACGTGCTTTATACTTATCAAAATTAATGCGTCTTTATTCGAGAAGCTGAATCAAGTAAAATCATAAAGCTTGGCAATACATATAGAAGTGAAGATAGTGAATGAGATGAAATGACAACACCTATGTATATGGAAGCTATATATGTAGAAAATTGTATAAAAATAAGCAAATGAGTACCTAAAGAGCTAACTAACAACATAATGCAGTGTAAATAAGGAATGAAATCGCATGATGATTCTGTGTGTGTTCATACAACAAGGAGCAATTATGAAATGAAAAAGAAATATAGCTAATAACATGGCTCGCGAAGATCGAGACTACTGTTGGAGTAAATGCAAGCAAAGCTCGTTTTGTGCAGCGAGCAATCCTAATTGCTAATATTATGTATTTGCAGCAGACATCTGCACATTATTAACCCATTCCAGTCTCTGAGGGTTGTTACTCACATACAACTCCTACCATACTCATTCTTACTACTTTATACTTGTCTCACTCAGCATTACCATTCAATTCACAAATTCTCGTCCGTCAGATACAATTTAAAGTTTATCGAAATGAATGAGCGTTAAGCAGAACAAATAATGTATACAGAAATGTACATAGGATAAAGGGTAAAATCGTGATCTAATTTGTTTTACCTTGGCTACTAGTCCAATTTTAATCCATAGCTTTGCCAGCTTTCTACTACAAGTTAATATTTTGCAATAGAAGTGCCATGATATATCAACGTATACATATTATACATAGACATATAGATGTATATTATGAGCTAATGTGCAAAAAAGAATATTGTATTAAAACAGAAGCCTGTTGTATGACGGTAGTCATTCATTACTTGTTTTTTCAAGTCAATTCAGCAGTCAGAGAAATGAACTGGACTGAATTGAGCATGAGGAGAGAGAGAGAGAGAGAACAAGAAGCACCAAGAAAGAATTAATGATAATTGACTCAACTCTCCACTTGTATTGTACTCCACACCGTTCTTGCTCTCGTCTGTTGTTTTAATCATCTAATCGTGTCCTAATTGCAATCATAACCGTAATCATAACATAATCAAACTGATTACCATTATAATCATCACTCCTTCCTGCTATCACTGCCACCATTTCCACCAATCGCCAACTAGTACTTTTATTTCTTTCATTCACCCGCGGAGGACTCATCGGACTCGGTCTTTAAAACTTTTATATGTTTCCCCACCATATTTTGATTGTCTATTTTTGTTGAGCAATAAACCATTTTCTTCAATCAGTCTGTCTATAAAACTTCACAATCATCCTCAGTTGTTAGTCCACCTAATCACTAATCGCTTCTCTAACGACTAATAAATGCGCACATACCCCTCTGCTGCCTTATAAAATATCACAACTATACGCAGTTTGCCACAATCATTTCATTTCATTTGCTTGTTAGTCCCTTCCTACACAATATGAGACATCTACTACTTACTAACTAACAATTTATCATTTCTACATTATTCGCCCATATTTTAACTGTAAAAAGCAAATTCATTTCATTAGCCTGGGTATTTTCCAATCGTTAAATATACTAGGTGTGTACATCCTAAACCTAATGATGAATTCACTAATGCAATTTATCAATTTAGCAATGACCTACAGAAAAATCAAATAAAATTAATTAAAAATTAATTTTTAGACTTTTCAAAGAGCAATCTTCCATAATAATATTAAGTACATACACTTAATAGCCTCTACCGTCATTTTCTCTCTCTCTCACTATGAACTCTTCTGTGAGTGTCTCTCGTTTATAGCTAGTTCTTGCCTGAGTTAATCATGTCATTTAAAGAATTCGCATAAAAGTTAATTAGCATACATTATTAGGACTTAGTGCCTTTTAATTATAATCAAGAGCAGTCTGTGCCGAAGCAGTGGCAACTACTGGGCGTTGATTACAATTACAATGAGTTCAACTCTACCATGAATAATTGAAGTTAATAGTAGTCATAATCATAATGTACTAAAACTTCCAAGCGTAAGGTTATATAGGCGGCATGAGAATATAGGGATGCCATGAGAATCGCCATTCATGAAAACACAGCACATACTAAGTAGCTCTATAATTTTATTTACTGTGTGTGTATAGTACTAACAATAAGTCTCCTTTACTACTAATGGACACAAATATTCATACGATGTTTTTGTACTCACACTTGAATAACATTACACTACATTTTCTCCAAATTGTACTATAGCATCACTGTACATGTACAGTAAGCATAATATGGAGTGATAATAATTTTGTTGTTAGCAAAGAGAGCTCACAGGATAAAATTCATGCTCGCTTAACAAGACACACTCATTAAATCAGCATAATAAGTTCAGACCGCAGTAAAGTGAGAAAAGAGCAACAGCAGAGGAATATGGATGCAAAAGGCAGCAACTGTCATGATGATGAGCCGAGGTGAATACGAGAAACACCCTACGAGTGAGAAAACAGTTTGTAGTATTAAATCGTGTGAACAAGCCAGTTTGAAGCTTGTTTTATTTTATTAGTTGTCTTCAGAGACGACAACACCTTTGTGTTTGAGCTAGTTGTATTTTTAATGCGTTTAATTTAATGGAAAGGAACAATAAGTAAGTTCTTTTTATGACAGATAATCAAATAGATAACTAAGCTCAACGGGTGGCTGAGTGTTGTATTTCATTGTAACTTGTCTATATAGGCCTATTATGTACATAATCCGATAAGCAGACTTGGTGTAATTCATGCTCGTGGATTTGCATAGACGCCTACCTACCTACCAATAATAACCGTTGGCATGCGTATACAAATTGCATGACACGAGTGAGTTAACGTAACTTCACTATTAACAGCAACAGTAAGAGAAAACTAACAACATAACAGTAAACTCTGATTTATCGGACCTCCCGATGCTAAATCTTTTGCGAAAATTAGGAATGGGTATACACAGATAAAAGATTAGGTCAGCTTTCATTCGATTTTTTCAGTTCTACACCAAGAAGGTATCCGAGCAAAACTTGCAAGGTGGGTTTCATTACGCTTATCTCATACAATGAGCATTATTAGTATCATTGCTCGCTGTTCACGTGTTAATATAATAATGGCAAGTGTAGTAAAAGCAAAGTTTAAACCGGATTTGATACACAGAGATAAAATTGATATGAATTGCGAATGTGACTGCGCTGTGAGAGAATTCCAGAAAGTTGTAAAAATATTATTGACAGAGAACAGTTGGAGATCGGAATTTTTATTTCGAATTCAATGTAGCTTTTTTATGATAGAAAAAATTGATTATATTATTGTCATTGTATTACTCATCCTTATTAAAAACCACAGCTAGTGGTACAATGCTAATATTGACTATAAGAAATGCATACTGTACTCTAGAAAATACTGACAACAAAATGCTTAAGTATAATGAGCGTGAATGCATACGTCAATTCAGATTGGAAGGATGATTGAATTAAAAGAATGTTTTTTGTAAAGTAACATTTCTTAAGGTCATGCCTTGCTCTTTTGCAGTATGATATGCGTTCAGCAAATGAATGTAACGAAGTGTGATCAGTTTTGTAAACAATTTAATTATACACATCTAACAACTGCTGTTAGATTGGAATTTGGAGTGTGACCAATAATTATTTGATGCAAATACTAATCCGATCATGCCTGGAGGAGCTATTTTACAATGTGAAACAATTCTCTCCAACTACAAACTAGAAACTACCAATCCAACAAATGTTTGCCTTTTCATGCAGGAGTTGAAGCACAAAGGTGTTTATCTGCACTCTATACACACTCTTTAGTAGAAATGAAGGCCCAGTGCACTTACAAATGGCATGCTAGCCGAGTAAGTAGTTTGTAGCATAATAAAAAGTGTGAAATAACGTCAAAAGAGCCTAAGGTGTTATTTTGATGTAGGAGATACTAATAAGTTGATAGCAAACTTGTCTTCCTTTCCTTCCAGAGAAGAACTTAATGCAATGCAACCTGCACTTCTTGCAATACACATAGTACCCTATCACAGATATACAGATAGTACATATCCCTTCTTGTGGACAGATAACTTGCATAAACTATTAGTTATAATAAATATGAGCCGAGTGAAGGGAACATGTTGTAGGACGGTCTTACTACATCTGCATGTAATATTGTGAACGACCATACCACAGAGGACCATGTAAGTATTAAGTAAGTAGGTATATTTTATGCGAGTGCATAATAGATATATAATATGCATTGTGTATATGAATGTCTTCAGTTGGTTCAGCTGCTCCTTTGTTATCATCGTTGTATAATATCCATGGGTGTATTTGGTTGCATAGAGAAAAATGGAAGGCGAAAGAAAGCTTTTTAAGTATTCTAATCAAGTCATCAGTCAGTCAGTCCAACAAAGTTCAACATTCAACATTTTTGGCTTTATGCTTTTTACCTTGCTTTGTGCGATGCTTCGTATATTATCGGCTTCGTTTTCATACACACAGGACTGTTGTTTAGTCGTAGGTGCTAATATAATTGTACTCAGAAAGCCATGCTATTATATCTTCACTTCATTACACACGTTACTTACATATTTAATGTGGTAAATGCTGACCATCATATATTACACAGACATTACAATTGGGTTCAATTATATACGTGGATGTATACTGTGCATTTATAATAGCCTCTATATTCTATGCCGATGCGATAAAGGTGGCCACAAGCAAACCACCACATGTGTTCTAATGAAATACTGATGCGAATAATGACATTACAACTTACAATGTAAAATTACATTCTGCTATGTAATAATAATATAACTATATTTGCGCTCCTCTTCTATATACCTTGGGCAAAGAGAAAAAATGTTTTGCTACAAGCGTTGTGGTGTTCAAGAGTTGAGTTCAGTTGTTTCGTTTTATAGAGAGACATGGTGAGACTATCGTACAACTAATCTAATGTTTCTTTTCTTTCATCACCTATGCACTTCGCCGTGCAGCAAGCATAATGGAATTGAAAATGAAGATGAAGTCAAGTTTAAGGAGAAGCTGAGACTTGAAAGACTACAGACAGATAGGCGAAGGCATGACCAATGCAACAACTACATATGGCTCCATACTTGTTTATAACATTTCAATGCCACGAATGAATGCGAATACTTAGCACGATTAGAATAATCATAATAAATAATGAAATGAGATAAGGAATTGTGTGTATACTGGCTGATCATTTATTTGACCACACACAGACAAGCTCTAAAGTCTATGCAATCGTGGAACAGCAAAAGTAACTACTTGCTTACTTTGCCTAATAGAAGATTACTTCGCATTCCTTTCTCGCTGCAATCAACTCTTAACTTAACCTGTTCTCAAATCCTGTGCAGGTTATACAAAAACCTGGAACCGGGTAGATATATAGTCTATTCAAAACCAATGTGATCGTACATAAGGCAAATATAGCAATAAAATCAAAATGATTGTTTTCTATTGACAAATTATGTATGTGTTTGGTAGGGCTTAATAATTGTGTTTTTAGTCCGTTGTTCAAGGAGGAGCTCGAGTTGTGGAAATCCTTGCAAAGTCATAAACTCATAATCATTCATCAAAATACAAAAACTATCCACTTTTGCTCTTAACGTTTCTAAGTATTCTTTTACTCGATCTATCTTTGTTAAGCAATAAAAGACCCACGCAAAACTATAAAATACTTATTGACTTTGGCCGAAACCATTAGCCATAAATTATCAGGAAGATTTCATATTTACATTTAATGCATTCAGTACCTACTAAATAGTTATTTATGGTTCTGACTTCAGTTACCTGGTTTAATATTCCCTGTCTTGATTTTATTTTATTGCTCTGAATTGTCTGAATTCATTTCATTAAAACCTATTGCATAATACGGAACCAATAACAGGCATAATTGCTATTCTGACTACATATCGTGAAATTCATGTTGTAAAAATTGTATGCCTCACCCAGAGCGTTTCTGTGATTATCTCACTATATGTACAAATATAATTCTTCTTGAACTCAAACAGAACTATGCTTTAGCATAGAAACACCAAAATACGATTAATGACTTAAATTTGATGGTTATGTGGAAGACCCCTGTAAGCTCATGTCCGGTTCTAGTTTATCATAATTAGCAACACAGCATAATAAAATATTACCATTGCCTTGATTTCGTGTAATGTGAAAAGGTCGTCTAATGGTGATTTACTAGTTCGCACAAGCCTGATACAAAATACTGCATTAGATTGCTAAGGGCTATTGGAATGTACTAATATTACAAAGACTGATCATTGCACGAAAGATTCGTCCATGTGGTCTCCCATTGAATTTAAGAAAGGTTATTTTCATTAAGTAAACAACCTTAGATGCTCCCTGATTGTGTGATGAACAGCACACTTTGGTTATATGAATATTTATACAAACAAATATTTTATCAGTACATCTAAGATGTACTATGTATAGTATTGACTAGTATTTCCCTGCACAGCTGCGATTATGTATTCTATAGACAACAGTACATACTACATACCAATCGCTAATCAGTGATTATATGAAGATTTATAATACTGTATAATAGAAAGCAAAGATTTTGAAGATGCCAGAATCAAAAAATTGTCTTGCCTAGAGTGTTTTTAATTGTGAGCAAGGAGGAACGGCCCAAAAAGTTATTTCTTACAAAAACTTTCCTCATTAAGATTTTCGTGCATTTGTTTGCATTGAGTTGGTACTTAATTTGACTTTACAGATTTGATATAACTTCCTGTGATACAAAGCTTGAATATTTGACTGCAATTTGATGTTCGTTTGTAAAACAAAGTAGGATACGCAACACAACATAATGTCAGTCCCTTATTTGGTTGCGAGTTGAACTATGAAGCTTATAAAGCAATTTGGTAATTTGTTCTCAGTTTTCGTGAACGTATATATTACAAATAGTATACATACGAAGAACCCATCGTTATTATGGCTATGATGTACATACAACATACGGGACTATCAGATATAGTAATTTCAGACCCAAACTTACCATTATGATAGCAAATCGGAATTTCAGTTCGTCTCTGTATACGTAAATTATATGTCTATGGCATCATTACTATACTTAACTCGTGAAATTACATTACTTATACACATACCGCTATCCACTAAAAGAATAACATCCGCCTGAACAAAGGGGATACACAAAGGTTGATTGGATTGGGCAAAACTTGAAGCTTATTAGGTTTCCTTGTTCATGAAAGATTAGCATTGGCGATAATTTAGAAATGAGAAGATATGTATTCGCCCACAACAACAAAAACCAACAAGTCCAGTCCAGTCCAGTCAAAGGGCAGGTGATGTTGATTTGATGGCATTCATTCCATTCTCTATACGACCATTACACGTCTTTTCTACTCGCACTATACATATAGCCATATACATATAAGAAATACCTATGCAATATTGAACGTGCCATGTAGCCAAAGCTATCGAGACTTACTTATTGTTAGCTTATAGCTTATACTTTATGCATACACAGTACTTAAGTTGATACACATACATACATGCCGTCGAACCGAACTAAAGTTGAAACATTATCCTGACATGAGAAGAAAAGAGCTTTTGTTTGTTTTCCTCTTCGTGTGCTCAAGTCCTTATCTCCATTCCATGCTGACTCTTCATCATTCCTACATTTATCTATTATTACCCTGTCAACAGTTTAATATGCAATATAATAATTACTTTTCTCTCTTAGTCTTTGTCTGACTTGCTTTTGCCCATTCACCATATTATTACGGCCATTTGTACCCATGTAGTGCTACAAATTGAGCTTCAACATAAACATAACCGCTTAACCTTATAGCTACAGATATATGTACATATGCCTTTTGTAATTTATAGGTAGACACTTCAGTTAGTTTGATTTGACCTTATTTTACAAAATTCATTTTCGAAACAACAATGCATGTTAGTCAGCGATAAATGAGAAGAAATATTATGATGAGTTAAGTAAGTTGATGTGATACATAAAAATGTTATAGTAAATGTAGTAGGTATATAGGTAGTAGGTACTATAGACCAGAGCTATTAGCAAACTGGTGAATTGACTGAGTGAAGAAGAGAGTCTTTTGTTATGTTTTGTCGAAGCAATGTTTAATGACCACTGAAGACAATTAAAGCTTAGTGAGAGCAATAGACAATACAGTACACGAAATAGATGGAAAGAGCAGGAGGAGAAAAACAGAATTAATTTCATGCATTGCATGCTCCGCTAAATTGCTCTTTTTCATCCTCACACAGGATGACTGGATATTACGCTGTGTTGAATAGCTAGTTGAGTTATTTAGCTGGGCTGCTGCAACTTTACTATTACTACTACAACTTCTACTACTACTACTACTACTACTAATCTTCTCCTATCTGGTATTGGTTGCACATAGCAGAACAGAACAAGTCGAGAGACTCCACTCGAACTCCACTCTCAAGACTACCATGATGTTATATTGTGTGGAGTGTGGTGTATAAGGTTTGAAGAATCGTGCATGAGTCATTGTTAGCGTAGTTCACGAACATTTTAGAGTTTAGTAAGCCATTATGTTTTGACTACTATTGCTTATGTAATAGTAATACGAAGCTTAAATGAGAGATAGACTCTCCTAGCTATATTTATTTATACAGTGAGTCTAGTCTCTCAGGCCCAGTCATTTGGTGTAAGACGGACGTAGTAAAAACTTGTTAATCACGATCAAGCTTCGAACACAGGCTTAATTAATGTGAAGTTTATTCTTTATAATTTGAGATTCATAGTTTTCCAAGTCAAAGTTCACTCAATTATACTATTCATATTAAATTCAATTTCTACTTCAGTAGGTGTACTGTACTGTGTGGTAGGGATAATATATACAGACTTTAGGAAAACCTGGATGGGTTTACTCATCACATAAATTAGTATAATAAATATTTTAATGAAGAATCCATTATGAGCCAAGAGTATGTAGGACTACTATAAACTATAAGCACTTATACTGCCAAAAGTTAGTTTGTTGAAGGCTTAAATCATTAATATGCATTGTTTTATTTCGTTTTCCATTATGTTTCATTGAATTTTGTATAATGATGATGATAAAGTAAATGCAGCAGGCAATTGTATAAATATCAAATTGTGGATGTGTATGCACACATAATTTGATTGCATTAACCCACGCTGTTTGGTTTCTGCTGGTGAGATTATTAGTTTTTGCCATCAGTTAAGTTACGTTGTGGAGTATTATACACGTACATGTTGTATGTGGCAGATGCAGATGAGATAGAAGGTAAGGTACTAGTATGAGTCCATAGTCACTTTTGCATTTACTTGTATAGCGTGTGTGGTTTAACGACATAAGCCATGCCAAATTGGACAGTTATATGTTTATAGTCTTGTGATGATTTTCTCGTCAATGTCATGGGCTGGGAGGGAGGGCTTTATAAGCCGGTTGTTGTTGTCCGTTGGATATTTCACTCACTAAAAGTCAATTCTTCTATGTACGTTTCAAATTTCTTGAAATACACCATAAATTATTTCATGTTTCCAGAATACATAAATAAATACTTCACATTGCAAATTATGTATTGCATTCAAACGCAAATAGAATTTCTGATGAAGCAAATCTAGAAGCATTAATAAGTCTTGGCTGTATATATGTACCAATTTTATACCTAATCCCTTATTTGCACATAAAGAACCTTGCCTGTCTTGGTGTACAAGATAATCTTATAATAGTATTTGAAATGCAATTATCGTAGTAGTTGAAAAAATATATAACGAAATACTTAAGTGAATTGGCTGATTTCTTAGCCCACACCCACCAACTCAGCAAAAACAGTATGCCCTGAAAAAATGTAAGCTCCTTAACTAAACTAAACTCTGAATAGAAGGGTATATGCTGTATGCATAGTATTTATTTATATGCTATGGGAGAATGTATGTGGAGAAGATTCGCGTGCATTGTGGGAGTTATGTGAGTAAGTCCACTTTGCATAGCACTTAGACGCTCCATCGCAAAGGTGATACGTTAAACCATGTGCAAATCATATTGTTCCCTGTCTAGAAACTTTATTACGCTAATAAGTTAGCCTAAACGAGTTTGTCACCTGCCGAGACCTCACCTGTATTTTATTATATTTGCATTGTCCATATAGTCACAGTTACCTACATATCTTCACACAGAAACATAATACGTTCATACATCCACTCGCAGCATACCGAAACAACTAAAGCCTAGAATTACCAACATATCTATCTTCAGATGAATCGGTCACGTCACACATAAATAAACACATAAATGCATTATACACCGAAAGGCTCTACTCTTATTACTTTAGTACATGCACACTTGTTAAAACCCGGTCTTGCTTATAGCACTACGTACACAAACACATTTACACAATAAAAGATATTCCTTTACTAACTGCCCACCATACCAACTATATTATCTTTATAGTACCACAGATACATCTACCTAAACTATATGTACATCTCTTCTGGTGTAAATTAAGTCTGACCAAATTCATACAAATGTACACAATAGGGAAAAGTCAAGACCTCCAACCTCCAATGGATTAGTTCCATACTAACAACATCCTTAGTTTAAAAGTTAAGCGTAGTACTAAACTCTAATATATCGGCATAAGTGGCTGAGAAGATTTTATTTGATTTTTTTGTATTCTTCGCTCGTACATGTAATTTACTTTGACAAACTGCTCTACAAAATCAAAATAATGAATACTAAACTAACTTAGGTAACTCTTTGGCATTGTGTGTATGGCAAAGTCAACCAGAGAACAAGCGAATTGAGCAAAGGGCGAAAAGGACTTTTATTTCTTTCTGAATAACCAAAGAAGGCATTTGTCAAGATGTAACTTTATAGTACGGAAGGATTGAAGTAATATACAAGGACTAGACAGGACACTTCAAGCTTTTTGGGTTGGGTTCTCTCTCCCATCCAATAATGCAATCCAACCAAATGGGCCTTACTTCCAAGCAACACACACACTCTTTATTATTTGACTTTAACAACAATATGTATCTCTACTATCCCTACCATCTCTCTGTATAATGTCATCCACTTTGTAAAGTACTCTATAAAAAGCACCTACCTATCTCCACTACAATATATTCACACAATTTAGGTTTTTACACGTACAACACTATTCTGTTTCACATATAAATGGATATACATAAAATCTAACAAGAGATCCATGCATGTGTGCGTTATCTCGTGAATATACTACAAACTGAATTGAATCTTGTGGCTTTAGAGAGCATGTTGGTGTTCCGTAAGTAATACTTTCTAGTCAGGTATGCACCCAATATAGAAAATCTACTCTCCCATTCCACTCTGACTGTGTGGTAGTAATAATGGTAATGGTAGTCGATTAATCTCGGATACAATCCGGTTCGTAGTACACAGGGAAGTAACATTGTTCGAGACGGGAGACTAAATGGAGAAAACAAATAGTGGAATGCATAGAATAAATTAGTTTCCTCACTACGTGTATCAGATGCTGTAGAATTCTGGAAGAGATATTGAACGTTAACGTGTAAATGTAAACACTGAGTCATTATACAGACACACAAGACAGTAGTTTGCCCTTGCAATTGTGTGCGTGTGTAGTACAAGTATAACAGAATTTTAATATAATGTATTTACAGTATTTGAGTTGCTTTGTGAAGACTGGAACAGGAAAAGAGGTGAAGTTTTCAATTTCGAATGTAGCATGGGACACAGAGTCATAGCCAGCCATTTTTAGTTTTCCGTAAGGAGAAGAAGTACCTCAAGAGAGATGAATTGCGTCTCCCGTGGCACAGAGTGGCCTGGCCTGACCTAAGTTGACTTGACTTGATTCTTCATTTTGTTATTGCTCTTCTCGACTCTTCTCAACCACAAATATCTGTACTTACTTGCACAATACACGTTGTATCTATCTGTATTCAAGATATTATGGAGATATAGACACACTCACTTGAATCATGACTTTTTGGGCACATGGAGAGAATAATTACACGTTCCTTTCTGTGCGTAAGCTCTATCTGCTATCTCTCTCTTCTTTAAAAGACTCTATTGTCAGATGGATGTTGAGCTGACTTAAGGTAAGTTCATTATTATCCTGGCTCTAGGTTAAAATAAGTTACCAAGCTTACTAAGCCGAGCTCTCCTGGGTGCGGGTAAAATAAATAATCTGTATATATGGGAGAAAAGAATTTTTCTAAAGTGTACACTCATATATACCAACAAAGTATTGTATAAAAGGAGAATAGATTTGTATATACAGAGTTTAGAGAAAAGCAAAATGGTCGAGAGGGAAGGTAGGAGGCCCTTGGCCCTCATGTGTGCAGCCAGATTGGGTAATCAAGGGTACCAGAGGTGATTTAGACGATGATGGGTGTACGTGTACATGAGGATGAGTGAGTGAGATGGAAATCAAGCTGTATACATAAAACTGATTCAAGTAACATTGTAGCATCAACGATTCAACTGAATTCTCTCTCTCTCTCTCTCCTTTAACTTTATTTTCAACATTGAGCTAAAGCCAAACTATGCTGAACAAAAGTGAGCAGAACAGAACGAATCAGACAGATAGATACATAATGCATGGAGTATTTAGTGTTGGTAATAGTAGTAGTAGTTGGTATGTGTATGTACTTGTTATACTTATACTTAGGTATTATTGTGCGTTGTTTTATTCCTCGTATAATATGAGTATAGAGGATTGCATGACACGCCAGCTATTAGAATAAGTACATTGCATTGCTAACCTGAGAGAGAGAATGAATATCTACATCACATCTATTACAACATTCATCCTCACATATTATAAAGACCACACACGTCGAGGGAGAGACCCTTCAGGGTGCTCCACCATAGAAACGGAGGATACCCTGCCGTTTTCCAGCGTCAGGGTTGCGTATAAAAGAATAATTATGGACCTCACTTGATCTACACACCTTGGAACACGTAATAGAGCTCTAGAAGAAACGAAACCACTTTACCCCTATACTTGTTTAGCATTATATTACACATTACATACTACTTGACTAGATGCGAAGCATCCCATCCCATCCCTCCTCAAAAACTTCCGACATGACAAGACAAGACAACTCATCTAAATAATCCTCCTATCTTCAAAATACAAAACAAAATACCTACCAACCTAGCTACGTGAATGTGAGTACCAAACACTCTCAACCAACCACACAACCAACCTAAGACTTTCTCAACCCGTCTTTGCTAACTTGGAGCTGACAGATTCCTCAGGCGATTTTGCACAACTTTTCCTTTACCACTTTAATTCATATTTTAACAAAATCCAGTGTAAATATTAACAATAAATAATGAGCAGAATTTCCACGCAAGTACAATATGCTATACAGCTACACTAATAAGTGTACACACGAGTGTAGGTACCTGATGCAAACAAACTTTAGGGAAATGTACTCCTTTGCTGTTAAAAAATGTTTTTCTTCTTGGTCATTAGCGTTGTCTTTAGTATTACTATAATAAACGTTTGTGTGTTGTGTTCTTTTAGCTTTACGTTCACCTTATCTGATTACAGAGTTAGCCAAGTTCCTTAAGAAAGCAATTTCTGGGCGTCAAGGTAAAGGTAAGAAAAGAAAGAAGACGCAGGGCATGTATAGCTATGATCACCTGAACTAGTATCTCTTGTTTGCATCTATACAACGTGGAGATCGACTGCTGAGCTGAACTCTTGGAGTCATATCTTCTTTCATAATGCGAGTACAACACAGCAATAGCTATTTGGGGTCTACTGATGTCGTTCTATCTGTAAAATGACAGACTAGAAGAACATTAGTGAGTTTAAAGATTCTATTGTAGTTTGTGCATTGTGTACTTGAACGTATTGTCTCTTAGGAGATGCCGTGTGGGTGACATGATTCAACGATGGTCTTTTTGGTGTGGAGAACACCACAGCATACAGTCTCCCACAACAAGTCACAATAAACAACACGATGAACACCCATTGCCATTGGATTCTGAGAAGAAGGAGAAAAGAACCTCCATCATGCACAAACCATCATCATTACAAGAACTTGCCTCTTTTCTTATCTTCGTGTTGTAACTCTTGGTATATGGCTAAGTGACTGTAATGCATCCGAAAGAAAGGAAGAAAAGAGACCCGACGGACGGATGACCATCAGTATCCCCATTCATTGAGCATTACACCATACCACAACATCACACCACAAACGACAACACGGCAAGAGGCATCAAACACAATAATGGAAATACTATCTCTGTTTTGACTTGTTCCTTCCTCGATACACATAAATATTTGTACCTTTCCTGTGCCAGTCTTCAGCAGAATAACATTGGAACATTTGTAGATAGTGGCTCTGCACATTAGACCCATGCCATGCCCATTTGCTCAATATTTACCACCAAACCTTACGTTACTGACAGGCATCATGTACTACATGACCCACCATTAGGCATAATACCATAGTACCTGCTTTATCAACTTCTTACCATTTGTCCAGCCCAAAAGCCTTCTCGTCTTGTCATGAGAGAGACTCCTCTCTGCTCCCTTTTAAGTTTCACCACCAATTTGTATGTACAAATATCGTCTTGGCATAACTTTCCAGCTGCTATACTTCCTTTAGCACTTGTAATTTCCCATTGTTGCGTTTTATACACAATACATGCTTCGTAATGAGATAATAATATTCTTCTGCTTAAAATTGATCAACACAACCCATGAGTAATGTCAGCAAACCTACATTAATCAATATATTCATTTTTAACAAGTATGAAAAAAATTCATTTGTGGCATTCTGGCATTATCAATTACAATTTTGTATCCGTAGAATACCATGGTTCAAAGATTTTTCAGTTTGGTGCATGTAAGCAATATTTTTGAAAGATTTTCTGCATACGTACTCTGAAAAGATGCAAATGTAGCGTAATACATTTTTGTAACTGTATTACATGTTAGCAAAACTTGCAAAGTAGTGAATGACGAGTTATATATAATAAAGATTAAAACGAATGGTTTATGTTTTTGAGGGCCCTCAACAATCAGATTCACATAACAGTAAAAATGTCAGTCGAGAGACACTGCGAATGACAATTAAATGAAAGCTCAACAATTTATTAGAATAAAAACTGTGGAAGACAACGCTACAACACGATAATGGTTAATATAATAGTTTGTGTAATGTCACAAGGACCAACCTCAATCCGCACAGTAGACACAAGGAATTACAGTGACTGTAACTTAACTACTTACGGAAATAGGTACATACATATGTCAAATTGTGGTGAGTGCAGATTGTTGAAGTACGTAGGGAGAAGTACAAGAGAGAAACACAACATGTGATGCGAATAGAAGGAGACAGACAGAGGAAACTGAGTAGAAAAGTAAAGTGACATATTGTGATAATGGAGGGAACACAATGGGATGAGACACATTGGTGTTTTATAAATGAGATGAGGACATTGGGAGCTGCTGTGGTTACTTATGCTAGTAGTAGTTGCTCCAGTCTGGTCAGGTTGAATACTATAAGTAGTTATGGCCTGGCCCAATGTGGTCTCATTTCCACCATCTCTCCACTTATTACATCATGATCACATTAGTTGGCTACACTTCATCGCACATGACATGACCCATTACATTGAGATCGCATCGTATTATCTTTTGTGTGAAAAAATCACCCGAAAGAACCTACCATGCCATTATTGCTCCATATGTATAGGTATACTTATATAAAAGTTGCCTATTATAGTCGCGTCGTGTCGTGGGACATATTATCGTTTGGTTTCCTTTCGTTTCGTTCATTTTAGCAATGTGACATGACAATAAGGAAGAAGAGTATAATACTAGACAGACACTAAACGCTGTCAAACAGATTTCCCTCGTCGTCTCTCGTGCCAGCTTTCCATTCCAAATTATTATTATAGTTAGTACTCTCCTTGTAGTATAAATTCCTTTTATAAGAGTTTTTATCGGGTTATTGCAAACAGAACAGAGTCACTACTGCTACACACGACACGACCATGATATTCTCTCACCTTCTGCAAAGACAAGCAGACGTCTTTCGTATTTGTATTTCGGAAATTGAGAAGAATTGCGATGTTTGATGGTTATGAGACATTAGTTTGATATACCGTACGTAGAGCAATATCTTCCTTGGCAAATACTACTTCAGAGAATTCCCGACCAAGCGAAGGCCAGACCACTCCTTGTGATTGCGATAAAAACCTCAGTAGAGGAAAGGAAGGCATAAAAGATGCTTTATTAGACTTGCAATGTACTCGGCGGCTAGGGAAGTCTCTCTTCTTTACCCTTTTTATTAAATTTCCCACATCTAACATATATCACCACGAAGCTGACAATGCCTTTGCTCCTTGTTCATTTTACTCACTAATGTAAAGATTCTTTTGTATTCAAGTCAATGTAGCAGTCTCAGTCTACTCTACTACCACTACTACTAGATACATACATACTCGAGGATTTCACTTAGCAAAAGAGAAGTATAGTATAACAAGTAGATAGGTTGGTTTCTTATATGTTATATTGTTATTATCATCCATGAAGTTCAGAAACAGTAGCTGTGTTACTTGGTTCGTTTATATAATATATTCGTCTTTCTCGGTTAAATTACATTAACTTCTTTCTATTGCTGATGGTAAATAGGCTTGTAGCATCGCCTAATGAACGCAATCCCCAACATCAATAAAATAATGCTGTCTTCATACATGACCAGACCGACTACAACCAAACAACCAACTGTCTTCCAAACATGAAGATCCCTTCTACCCACACAGAAATTGCCGAAATGGAAAAGACCGCATAAAACCATTTTCTTAGCATTTTGCTACTTTATTTACCAATGTTATTCCTTGAGATATTTATTATACAATTTTTATACCCAAACTTCCATCTTCTTATACATATCTATATGTAGGGTTATTACTTTCATTGGCCTTTGTCAAAATTTAATACACATTTTATACAACTATCCAAATGTCAATGCCAATCCTTTATTGATTCTCCCGTAACAATTTTCGATGAGACTGGAAGAAAAGTCGGCCATTACATTATGCCGGCTTGATTACACTTTCCATAATATAATGTACACCTAATTTTTAAGCTTTCTGCTATACCACTAACCTAATAATGAATGTAATGAATGTTTAGTTGTAGTTCGTGAATACGTAGTTATAAATTATAAATACTTATGCAACACATTGTGATGTTTCCTATGTTTCAATATGTTCATAAAAGTAATATATGTATATGTTATACGTAAGGAAGATTAGTAAAAGTTTATCGTGTGTTTACACGAGACGGAGTTTTACAAGGATGAGAATACCATCTTTCTCATTTCGATCATTTGTTCTTTAAAACCTAAAAGAATTCCAATTAAGTATTTTCCTTCCCTCATGATTTTAATCAGAGAGCATGCAAATTAAATGGATGTAAGAAGAATTTAAATTTAGTTAGCAGGGCCTGTTGTGTAGGAACTCTTAACTTTAGTTTCCAATATCATATACACCTACAGTAGACAACTGTCTGAGACCAAGATAATTATCCTTGTATATTCTTACCATTCTTAGTTGCAACATATTGCAATAGATAATTAAGCCAAAGAGAAATATACATAGGAATAAAAGCCGCTGCATGGATGAGTACCTAAATTGTAAAGACATTTGTAAAAGGATTGTGCACGCAACTAGTAATTTAATTCAACTTGCTCATTCTCATCCGTAAAATCTTTTAATCTTTACTGCTTGTGACGATTCTAATGTCTGGTCCCTGTAAGAGATACCAAACTACATGCATTATAGCTATACTTATATAAATATCTATTTATCTATGTAGTAGTTGCGATAAAAACACGATTAAACACTTTTAATTTCTTGTTATAGGAATGATGATTGTTTAGTAAAATGAATCGACCTTTTTTATCCTTTACATATGTGCATATTTTCTTGCGCTTTATTAGGGATGTAATTTATTACATATACCAATATACTTAAGTGATTAATTTAAAACAATTTGACGAGACTTGATATTATTTGATTAGCAATTTGTGCATACTATGTACCTACTTTTTTACTAATAAATAACATAATAAGTACTGTATTGATTACATTCAAGGCAAGTAGGAGTACACTGTAATGTAAATACCTATAAAGTACATTCAAATGAATACTCGTTTAGAAAAATTTACGATACAGAATTCACTTTCTGTATATAAGTACAATTTGCAGCTTTTAGCATGTAAATGCTGTGAAATATTTTTGTTCAACAAACCACATGGAGAAATGTGATAGTGGAGACTCTTCCAGCCTCGGATATGGTTTAAAGGAAATATAAATGTGACTCGAGGTAATATGGTAAAATTTATTTATTAAAACTCATTGAGAAAGTTAATCTTAACAATATTTCTATTATACTTACCTACTAATTCCTCTTATAGTGTTTAACCGTGATTCTATAGATAAAAGTGATAAAAATTCCAATTCAAAATGGAATTTCAACTATAGAACTTTCGGTAGTATTGTGTTACGCAGCTCTACTATCTTAGGGTTAATGCATACCTATGAAATACATTTACACACGATGTTTATGAAAAATATTTATCCTAATTCACATTTTGAAAATGGACTAGCTATTGCAACTTCCATGGATGAAAGGGTACCTCTAGAGGAGATTTACAATTAGTGGTCCTGTAGTGTAGTCCTTCCTGTTCTAGGATACTAGTGCACAATACTAATACTATTACAAAGCTTGCTTTGTTCTTGCAAACACGCTTTAGTGTAGGTAAATAGATGTACTATGTACTAAAGGAGAGCTGTAAGTTTGGTAAGATTCATTCAAAATGTGATCCAAGTGCAAGTGCCATCATTTCATTTAGGTACTCACAAGAGACATCTTCAGTTCAAATTTCCTCATTGTTACTCGATGTTTTCTTTTATGCTTGTCATGTGTGGTGTTTGGGACGAACAAGCAAGTTTTTAGCAGACAAGCAATCATGCACGTGTTTCGTAAATAACATTTATATTTTTGATAAAAGTCTATTTTTTGACAGTTTTTATTACAAAATTACAATACTAAATTTGCAAAATGGACTTTGCAAGGAAGCAGATGGAAAAATACGGTTGGAAGGACGGTAAGCCAATTTTTTAAAAATATCAGTGAAAGTACATTTAGTACATACATTGTAAGTTAGTTAACATGAAGTCATTAAACATTGTAAGTTAGTTAACATGAAGTCATTAAACATTGTAAGTTAGTTAACATGAAGTCATTAAACATTGTAAGTGTGTGCACATGTAGGTTATTTACCTATATGTTTTATTTAGAATTTTGGGTTGATTAAATTGCAGTATGTATTAACAATTAATAAACGTATCTTAGTAGATTAGAATTAGCGATTTGTCTTTGTGCCTTTACGTGACAAAAACGAAGTAATACAATAATATGCAATATGGACATAAATTTTTGTTATGTGGAGAAATGCAAACATTTTCCGTTCCTAAATACATCATGAATCATGATTTATGTTTTCACAATTATTTTATTTTACCCATCAAAAATTTCATAAATTACAGGTGAAGGACTGGGTAAGACCGGCAATCAAGGAATCACTGTTGCCATCAAACCGCATTACAAGACCGGAAAGGAAGGAATGGGGTTTGATTTATCCAAAGAATTAGTTGACACTTGGTGGACCAGAGCATACTCTGACAGCTTGAGCCGTATTAATGTTGATGCCACGAATGGGGATGAGGTTAAAGTATCTACACCTTGCGATGACGATTCTTGTGATGCTGACAGACCAATGGCAAAAATGCGGAAGAAAATGCTGAAAGCCAATTTTACGGACTTTGCTAAAGTATGCTTATTGAACCTGCTTGCTTGTTTAAATCTTTAGCAATGCATTATCTATAACACATATTTTGTTAATACAGGAATTATTAAACATTTAACGACATGCTTTTTTACGTTTTGTATAGGCTGCTGTTCTTTCTAACGGGGAAATGTTGGACACTGATGATCCGAAAGACGATTCAGTTCACAAACCCAAGGAAGAAGCAATTTCTTTCAATCTAACTGACGAGCAATTATTAAAAGCATGTGGAGGAAGGACAGCACACAAGTATGCCCCTTAAATTACTTACACAACAATAAAATTATTAGCCATTTTCTGTGTCCCAGTTTTTTAAAAACTGAATTAGTAACTTTAAATTTTATTTATTTATGCAGAGCTGCTAGATTCGGAATGAAACTAAGTGGGAAACTAGCTAGGATAGCTTCACAAGAGCATTCTATATTACCTTCAGATGTTTATTCAAAACCTATAGCATTAGAAGAACCTCATACTCATGCAGTTAGTAAATCCAAAAAGCAGAAAACGAAAATCTCTGACCTTACCCCTGACAAGGTTGCTTTTGAGTCTGAGTTACTGCAAAATGATAGTGAAGAAAAAGCCAGGAAGAAAAATAAAAAAAGGAAACGCAAATTAGAAGAAGCCCAACAAAATTGTAATGAAATTATATTAGCACAATTATCAGATCAAGATCCTATTCTATCTGAGGACAAAGAATTGGAAGAACAGAAACCTAAGCCGAAAAAATCTAAGAAAAAGAAACGTCAAGATTTACTATAATATTATGTATAATGTTTGCAAATTAGAATTTTACATCGTTATAAGTGAATGTTTTAAGAGCAGTATTTATTATTACAACGATCATGTAACCAAAATGATATTAAAAATATCAGAGAAGTTTATTAATATAAAAGTATAAAATACTTATTATGTTAGTCTTATTTTCAGTTAATTAGTTGTATAATTCACTATGTAGTGTTATGATAGAGTTTGAAACAGATTTTACATACTATTTGGATTCACCGAGTTCACAAGATTAGGACAAGCCAATATGTATGTGTAGTTCTTATCAATTAATGAGACTTATGTACACATTATCCATGAATAGTGAAATGATCTATCATGACGCTTAGCATTGTAGATAATGTTGACATCTGAAATATTTTTGGTTAGCATGGTTCGAAATCAGTTGGTAGTCCAAGTTGTTCTGGATTTTTTCGGTAATACGAAATGAATGGTTCTCCAAGACTCTCCAACTCTGCTTGACTTTTAATAACTCCACGAGGAATGAATCCAAGAAGTTTTGCACCATGCTCTCGAAGTAACTTAACTCTTTCTTCGTCGATGAGAGCTTGTCTGTACAGATAAAAATTCAGTGTGTTAATTTAGCATATAAAGCAACAAAGAGCATACACAGCCCAAACTAATCCCTCGAACGAAATACTAATTTCAGAATTATACCGTCTTAGCGTTTCTTCATCAAAGCAATGTCGTGTTGCTTGGTCAATCTCACGCTCTTCAGCTCTCCTTGCTCGTCTTTCAAAGATCATTTCCTCAACTTTCTTACGGTGTTGCATTTCGCGTTGTCTTCTTTTGCAATTCGACATTTGCTCCAAGCGTTCGTCTTCAGCAAACTTGGCCATTAACTGGAATGTCGCAAATTCAAATATATTTTCATTGGGTACATTTCCCATCCTATTGTATCTCTAAGTACCTATATAAAATTGTATTACTTGTCTCCTGTATTCTTCCTCTTCCTTCTTTTCGTCCAGAAGTTTTTCTGCCCGATTTCGTTTAGCTTCTTCTGCAGCAGCACGCAACTCCATCATTTGCTTGGATTTCTTCGTTAATTCCTCCGCGTCTTTGCGTCTAACTTCTTCAGCCATCTCTTCCTCGTATAAATCTGTTCGCAGGGCGTCCATCTCTTCTCGTTTCATCTTCAAAATTTTATAACCTTGGATTATACTTTACTTTAATTGTGCTTTCGGCACTTGATTAGCAACTTACCTGATTCTCTCTAATCCTTTCAATGGCTTTCGCCACAATAGCAGCCTTTGCGGCATCTCTCTCGTCTTTAGCTTTTTTAAACTCCGTTTGTTGCTCCTCTTTAGTTTTCAAGTATCTCTTGATTTTTCTTTGTAAAAATAAAAAGAATTGTCATTATTTTTTTTATTGTTACTGTTCCAAACATGATTTAAGTAATTATGTTGTTGTAATGGACTTACACTTCCTCTTCCTTTAATCGAGCCTTCTCTCGTTCTCGGTGCGAATCTCTGGCTTCAATAAAATGGTTTATTTCCATCTGGTATAACTTTACTTTCTCTGTTTTCTCTCTCAGATCTCTGAAAAATTCGTATATATTATTCCTCTTATATATATTCTGTATAACTAACGTATATTTTTATTGACATTGGCAGTTGCAGAAAGTGCATGGTCTGTTTGTATTACTCTATCTCTTCCTCTTGAATTGCTCTCAACACTTCATCGATCATTGCTTTATCCTGCATGAATTCATCCATCTTCTTGGCCATTTTTGACGTGCTGTCTTCCAATTGATTTGTCAAGGCTTTATGGTACTCACGCTTCTTGATCGCTTCAGACAGCTTTTTTTCTTCTTCCAATTTGTCGAATTTAGACAGATTCTCCATAAGAAAGTCGTAATTATCTTGTTGACGAAGCTGTTGAGGAAGACAGGAATTAAAAGCATTTAAAATTGAGATGATTTGCTCAGGTACCTTGCAAATCAGTTTAATGTACATAACATGCACAATAAATACTTGTATATAAGTGCATTACTTTTTCTTCGAATTTTAGTGCTTCCCCTTCCAGACGTTGGGCATAGAGCGTCTTTGCATAATAAGCTCTGCGAATCTCCCGTTCCAGTTCACGAATTTCTGGAGCACACGCATAGAGCTGTTTCCTGAACCATAAACAATTTTTGTGTAAATATAAAGACCTCCAGAGAGGAGGATTTCATTATTTCATGCAAGCTGAGCTGTCTTTTCAATCTTGTGTAGCTAAATACAAGGCTTTTTCATGCATGTGCAAAATAAATGTTTACACAAAGATATATGGCGCTTTCTTCCCTATATACACCTAAGACGAAAAAGAAAACATACAAATAGGCGGAATGCCGAACTTCATCCTCCTTCATCGTTCGCAATGCCTCTGCAAAATTCTTCTCTTGGTGAATTTGTCTTTCTCGTTTGCATTTTTGCTGCTCGTCCTGTGAATTACGTGAAATGGGTAACTTAGAACCAATACAACAAGGAATACGATAAAATGTTATACATTACAAAGGGAAAACTCAGTCGCCGAGAAACTGTAATGGGATTTTCATGACACCGTACCGGATAAACTCAACTTTTATTGCAGATAATAATTTCCTGGACCGAAATATAAATCTTCAATCTCCTCAACACATATGTCATATTACCTACCTGCTATTTCGGAGTTAGTCCCACGGTCCCCCGTATAACACTTATCGAGCCGTCTGTTCTGCAACTTTTATTATCTTTTGCACGTTTAAATAAAGAAAGGATACACTTACTCTGCACATACACTCTTGAAAATTCCTCTCCGTATTTTCTACTTGGATGCGACGCATGAGTTCGTCCTTTTTCATACGATAAGCACATTTGTCCAATTTCTTGATGAGATTATCATAGAAATGCTCTTCCTTCAGCTTCTGCCTGATCTCTTCACGGAGTTGCTCTTTTGTCTCCTCCGGGAATACTTTGGAGTCAGTACCAGGCTTCCCTAATATTTCTGCACGATTCGCCAACCCACTGTCCAGGCAATCCTAAATCAGTGAATCATTTCATTTCTCCTGAATCATGTTACCATCCAAATCTCATTCAACTACTTCCACTGTATGTATGTATGCACTATTGATCAAACTATTGATCTCAAATTGCTTATGATGAATCATAATAATCAATTCCATACAAACAACGTACGAGACGTGTGTATAAGGTGGATCGCTTTAAGTTTAACAAAGCGGAGAAGGAGTCGGAAAAGTAGAATCATAAAATTGTTACTAAAATCCTTATATACTTACCGGGTAACATTTGTACTCGTTAGATTCCATTATGCTAAGTATACCACCGAACTTCTTGTCAAAGAGGAATCAAAAATGAAGTAAATATATTACGGTAGTATTATTTATAGTAAATGCGGGTAGATTTTTATTATATATTGAACTTGTTTGGTGCAATGCTAATTGTATAAAACAACACTGTTACGATTGAAAAGTTTTGTATGCGATACTTCAAATGCTTTAAGAGATCGCGTTTATGTTCTTCACATTGAAATAACTACTTTATTTCCAGAATTGATTTACAACACAAAACATGAATACCTACCTTACATTGGGTTAATAAAACATTAGTCGTTATACGTTTGGTAATGAAAGGAATGTTACTATAGTACTTTTTCTTCACATTAGAAAAAGTTCGATACATAGAACAAATCATTTCATTTTGTGCCTTCCTTCATCAGCTATTTTTATATACAAATAGATACAGTACAATATACAATTTACAAAGCACACACAGTATTTCAAGTTATGTAGTTTAAGCTAAAGTTCATGTTAAAGGAAATTTTTATTTTAGTACGAAGGTACATAACATGGGGATATCGGATGCAGATACAGACTTCTGTAGTAAACTGTAAACCGGTGTTCGCAATGATATATCATTAATATTTAATGAATAAAGTGTAGAGTGCAGATTAAAGGAAGGAGTACTTTAATGAGATTTGCTTTCATCATGCTGCTTTGTAGAAAGTAATGAGTATTATAGTTAGACCTGTAACATTTATTTGGTATTTGAAAATTGGCTTGTTCAAGAAGCCTTATAGTCTCTTCACTTATTACACATCGGTAGACAACAAATTCGAAATCATTCCCACATACTAGATTGTATATGATATAACCATTTCATGAAGAAACATAGTAGTAGGAGGTAACAGTAAAAAACACGGGTAGAGATAATGGCAGAGACGTCAATTTTAATAACAGAAACCTGATTCTGTAAACCAAAACCGTCAGTTTCAAACATCTGTAAAAGCGATAAATGCGAGAAAAATTATTCATGTAAGGCTCACATATATTTTGTGAGTTGTATACTGTATTTCAAATGCAAAATCTAAGTACAAGTCTGTTTTATTGGATTTGGAAATCGCTCTAATGAGAACTTTGCTCGTAAAATGAGGATACTTGCGGTTAAGATTTTTGACAGTTCACAGGCATATTTTTATATTCGCAACACATTATAGGTAATATTTCAAGAATCCATACGCACATCATGTGTACTATGTTGAATTCAAATAGAGAAATGAAATGGATACTCATATATACCATAAATCCTTATAAAAATGTAATCGAAACTGTCTGCTGTTCAGTTTTCCAACACTTACTTAGATACAATCAATCTCACTGAAGTTATAAAAAAGCGTATTTCACACGTACAAAGTACGCGTATTTCACACCCCAAAAACTTTCATGGTATAATGTGTGCAAATAATATCACATAAATATGTAAAGGTTAGTAAAACTTCCAAGTAACATACCAATAAAATTGCTTCTAGTATACAACAAAAAATGAAATTTTGAACCTATACATTAAACACGATGTAAACGCATAAATGTCAATAGATAGTAATAAATTATTGTAGACATGTGCCCATAATAAAGTTAAATGTAATCTTTGAACGAACTGAAAGAACGTTGTACACAGAAAGTTTCCCTAATAACACGACATAGTCATTCACAATTTACAATTGACGACAAACAAGTTGAGCTCTTGATATTGCACGTCGTTATGGAGGATGAAAGGTGAGAATATGGTTATGGAGGACGAGACGATGAGAGGCGAAGCAACAGAAGATTTTATGAAAAGAAGCTGGAAGGACGGTAACGACGATTCAACGGAGCGTACATAGCTTTACTTTATTACAGGAGAATTTCTCGCATGAAATAAAATGCTTGTTTGTAACTTACTGTACCTAATACTTCAGGTGAATAACTGTACCTACAATATATTATAGGTATAAGGTGTACTATAGCCGACACAGAGGACACAGTAAAAGATTATAGTTTATGAGAGTTTGTTCGGTACATATACATTTACATCAAGTACATATAATCCACACATTTATTAACTTTTCCCTAGACACTTAAACTGTAATAATATGTATGTAACTGTAAGCACCGAGTACATTACAACATACAGCATAATAAGTATCAACGTACTTATTTAAACTGTCATATAAGTACAAGTAGTCAAGCAAGCCTTTTTAGCGTGTTCTGTCTGACGCGAGTTTGTAAATGTTATTTAGAAAAGGTAATCCGGGATTTGGTGACTTTATGTCGAGTTAACATTGTAAACTCACTCAACGCAAGTGCAATATCAAATTCTCATGGGTATCAATACAGATGAAGCTGACTCACATGACAGCTTCACAAGGGCATTTATCTGAATTCGGAACTGTATCTTCTTGTTAATATCTGTAGGGGTGTCCTGATAATAATTCATGACACAATGGGAATGGGATCACAATAGTGCGCAGTGACAGTGTATACTAAATTACAAAGATTTTTGAAGCTGACATAAGTAATCCAGCAAAATAGTTCAAAGTTTATCTCATTTTTGTCAATACTTTCGATTTCGTACTGATCTGCATCTGTATGTGGTACCGAATAATATTTTGTCATCCAATTGTATCTCTCTTCACTATAAGAATATTTAGGTATACGAATAGTATAGCCTTGTATTGTAAGTACAATCTGTACTTTCCTCCTTTCTAACTTTACCTTTACATACCTAAATTTTTTCAAGGCTTTTAGATTTTGAATGGTAAATGCTCATTACGGCATTTGTGTAATTACTTGTTTATAAAACATTCATTTTCATACGCTCAAAATTTTAATCGAACAATCCATGCACAACAACAAACATAAGCCATATGATTTACAAAGTTTGAAAACTTGCGTTAAGTTTAGCACGTCATTCAGCCATAAGGTTGCGAGAATGCTAAGAATACCCTTCTTACCATTAAATTAATATTACAGACATTAAGTTTTTGAAACATTGTAAAGTCACAAAAATTGCATCACAGTACATAAAAAAGACAAATGCCAACCTTTCCCATTTTCAGACTCAGACTGATTTTTATGTAATTTACTTTAGATTCACTTTTGTATACAATTTCATGTAAATGTAACCTTAGGGTAGAATTTGAGTACCTAGTAGAAGTAAGTAGACCTAAATCAGCAAACACGCATTATAGTAGTTGTAGTTTACGATTCTTTACACAACAACCAGTGTAAGCACAATTAATATTCAACATTTAATAATACCGAATTGCACACTTAACTTTCACTGTGTTATTAACCATACCTTCTGTAGTCTTGTATTTGCAACACAAGAAGTTCGATTCTTAAGAGTAGTCTGAACCTGTAGTAACAATGTTTCTTTGAAGGAGCAATATGTAAAAGTTTTAAGAATTTACGAGACGTGTTCTGTTTACCTATTGGGGTGAAGGATATGACCAATAACATCAATAATAATAATCATTACCTATGGATATTTTGAAGAATCAGAATTGTGCTGCTGCTTGTAATAATTCTCCGTTAATACACAAAATGACAGTTTGGGCACACATTCACAACGATTCTTTGATACATCCTTCGTGAAGTGGGTGCACAATTTATTTAAATTATCCTAAATATACGTTTTTTACATTATGTTTTCAGTTTAAGCTTTTCACGATGATTCTCCATAAATAATTTTAAACCACAGTTAGTGTAAGCACAGAGGGTATTACAGTACATATAACATGTAGCACTTTGCAGCAGTAATTGAATACAGATAAAATTCTTTGCCTGTATTTTTTGATTCTCACACGCATTTAGGTAATTGGAAAGGAATGCTTTTGTAACGAAGTGGTTTAACAAGATTGCCTTACAAACTTACAACACCTAGCACATGTAGCGTCACTTTACATTTACTATAAGTATACCTTGAGTACATATACTCTTGAGAAATTAACACATACTAAAACCCTTAAAACGCGATTATAAGTTGACAATGTTAATCATATTATATATTTCATAGCTTTTATAACTTTAATTGATATAACTTGTGACTTGATTGAGTGTTCAATTTATGAGTTTTATGTAGACTCCAAACTTTAAGGAAGAAATTGCATGAAATTTTTGTTGCAATTATTTATAATTCTGTTTTGGTTTAGTCGATGTTTCAACACAAGGCTGTGTTTCTTCTTGTGTCGTTTGCGGAATGATGGAAAAGGGGCATCTTGGACATACGTCTTCTCTCTCACTTTTCCTTTGAATTGGTAAATTATGTATTTGCAGTTGTAATCCTTACGGTAGTGGGATATCTTCAAGCACAGCATAGTTACTAATCGATAATTTTGTTTTGGCATCCATTCAATATTTCAGATGCTTCTTACTTCGTCACTTTGTTTAGATAGCACCCGCAGAACTGCTCCTTTTAGCCTGTAATTCAATTTCAGTGAACATTAACTCTACATTAATAACATTAGCACTTCTCTTAATGTATATAGATAATGCATAGGTAGATCGCAATCTAAATAAGTAATCAAGTCAACACACAATTTCAATTTGAGGACATTTCAAAGGAAATAAATGTAATTAAGCTGCAGCGGTGTTTCTAGAAGGTGAATGATTGTCAATTCTCAAAGGACAGTAAAGGGGGAATACTGAAACAGACGGTTAATTGATTTTGTTAGGTTATTAGCAGATATGACACTCAATGACTAAATAATTTGAACACTATGTAGGTATAAGTAGTTGTGCTAATCATAATATTATCACGACGATGACATAACCCTATGCATACATTATTAACCACAGGATTACTAAAATGCTGTACAGGAAACATTACTTATCATAATGGAAACTGCTACAGAAATCAATCACGGATTTGTTTTATATAAATAAGTAATAGCACTCACTCAGAGAAAACATGCTGGGAAACAGGATTTATTCTTAACAACACTATTAACTTAACCAAATAGTTATTATTATCACATACTACTGACTTAGTCGACTCTTCTATATGCAATGAATGATTGTAGGTATATGTATAATGTATAGGTATGTGTGTTCTGTACTGTTTGTTTGCATGTTAGTGTAGAAATTTTATTACTAACAATTAGTAGATAGATAAGTTTTGATTGAGGCGATGATTATGGTCATTTCATTGCCCTTACATCTTAACACAAGTTTTAGTATTTGATTGTTTTATTGCTAGATGGGACATTCTGACATTGCTATATAAATGAGATTTTATTATATGTGTCAAACAATAATTGATGTTGTTGATGTTAATTTTCATTACAAAACTAAAAAAACTCATTCACATATTTGCGTACTTATAGAGGCAATCAGGAAACTTATTATTTAAAAAGATCACTGAAGCATTGTCGTCTATTAATTTTTCAACAACTGCAACCGTACAACCGTGACAAGGCTGACAACTTGAGACAAATGATAAACTTGATATTTATACTTGTGTAATATCAAGGTAGTGGGTATATATAGGAATATAGACAATAGACACTGACTGGTAGTAAATAATATCTGACAATTTAAGCTGCTCGTTTAAGTATCTATACTTTTGATTGAGGATGTAATGTATATGAGATTTAGTCAATTAACCGGTGTAACTAGGCGATTCTGAGATTCGATTGAAAGCACTAGATTGAAATAGTTCAATTGCATGTTGCATTAGATTCAGATTCGTTCTCTTTAGATGGCTAACATAGTAAATTTGTAAGTGTACAGATTAAATTACTGTCAAAGAGAGTGAGAGAGTATTGAGATATGGAACACAGAGGATTGAAGGTTCATATAACCAAGGGACAGTGACAGATTCAATAATGCTGTACGAGGGAGTGTATAAAGATATATATATTTGTGACATGGTCAGGTAATAACCTAACAAGGCCACAGTTCGTTTCATTTTGAATCAAAAGTGGAGCAGGAGTCCAACAGGGAATAATAGTAGGATGACATGTTATCTACAAAGTTAATTAGTTTTGGGCTCAAGTTCAGTTTCAGTACTAACTACAAACTAAGCCTTCTGAGCTTTTGTCAGAAATCTATAAATATTTGCCAAGCCAAAATAGTCTCATTGCCACAGACTTCAGACACGTATCCGTTTTCTAGCCTATTACATACATGCATACAGCCGACGGTGATTGTTCATATACAGAAACACTTCTAGTGCAGGTCCAATAAACAATTTTACACAAGGTTTTATATTATTATTCTCTAAACGAGTTATATAGGGCTATATAGAAGAATGATCAAAGGAAACTCTAATAATACCCACAGCCGACTGCCACACAACAGCAACATTCTTGGCGTCTATGTGTCTGCGATTGGCGAAAGGAGAATGTGAATGTGAGCGAGAAAGTCAACTTTCTCCATATATCCAGGTAATTCTCCAGAATTTAGATGAGAGTCTTTGAATGACTTTTGCAATACAGCCAAGTCTGCCCGATTAATTCATCTAACAGACTCACAAACTACATAATTTAACGGCTAACAAGCTTTTACTCATTTCCAGGAAACTTTTACTTTCAATAAAGGCTAAACTTGGATCTAATTATTAATTTGACGAAATTGTTGTCACAGTTTGAAGCGCTACTCGTTTAACAGGACGTCACGTCTCAAGCTTTATCAACATTTAAAGATCTCCTAATAATGTAGTACTAATATCTTCTGCCGGAAACTTTCCATTTAGTCCTTCATCTTTCCAATATGAAGGTATAAAAACATTTTTAGCATCCCACTTAGGTATATCAATAAGACAGGATAAAATATGGCTTCATATAATATTTCACCAGGTCACCATCTATTCTACCACTAAGTAATGCATGCTACCACTCAAACATTCCCTATTCTCTCTTCATGCAAAACTCAAATCGTATTATAGTGAACCAGACATTTGGTTTTCTTTAGAAATAGCTAGATGCACTCGTAATAATAATATAGCTAGTATAGGTTGTACTAGTAGTAGTATCTTCTATTAAGATCCCGTAAAATGCTTGCCTACAAGACTTTTGTAATTGAAATGAATGCAGAAAGTTTACGCTATCTAGGTTTCCGTTCCCTCGACTCGACTCACCATCAGATTTCCCATTGTATTTGTGCAACTACCTAGGTACTTATTTATCCCCGTGTATACTATCTACTATGTGTAAGTAAACTGCTTCATTTCAACCAGTCGATTTTCTTAACTACTTGAGTTATAGTAGTCGTATTGAATCTATACGGTTAAGTAATTCTGGTAATCAAATGTTTTTGTTTGGATGTGGTAAAGCAGTGGTAGTTTTAGCTCAAAGGACAAGGAAATCGCAGAAGTTTTGAACTCGAATTTTTTTAAAGCTTCTGCTTTCTCTGCTGTGTTTTCAGCTTTTTTGATTCTCACGAGTTGCGCTTGTAACTTATCTGTCTGTACGTTTTAGGTATATCTTTGTGTAACTTGCATTTAGATTTTTGATACTTTCCTTTTCCCGTTCGTGGCGAGAATTGTAATAACCGTAAAACCTGATAGACGTATATATTTTATGGCTATGAAACGACCTTCAGTGCGTTTTACCACTTTCGCACAGTACTAGTATAGCACAAAACGTGACTTGTCTAGCGTTATTATTATGAAGTGAGAATGTGGCTGTGAAGAATATTTTGAGAGTGAAAGTTTCAACCTCTCGATCCTGCTCATAATAATATTCAGCAAAAAGTAGGCAACTTACAAGAAAGTATTAAAACCTGTATTCTGGAAGTTTGAGAGCAGATAAAGCAAGCATTATTTTTGCAACTTTACCTTATATGACTACGACTCGACTTTTGTCATTGGAATTTATGTAAATGTATTTACATACCTAGAGTATAATTGTGTGTATAATTTTGTACGTGGATTGTATATGAATTTGGTTCATGCCTTGTGCGGACTGGGATGAGTCCCTTGACTATGTTGAGGAGATGAGCTAGTGTGAAGGTTGCCACTACTGCTCCTGTTGACTTGGGATGTCGACGGCGGGTTGAGAAGATGACCGAAATGAGAACCCGTCTCAGGATCAGATGGTCGATGGTGAAGATGATGATGATGATTTTGACTTGGATTCTTGAGACTATAACTTCGCTGACTTCGGGATGAACCGGTGCTGCGAATGGACGAGTTGCTCGCTCGCCGAGACCCTTCTTTACAGTAAGTACATGAGAAAAATGAATTCATGTAGAAAGTCTAGAACTGTAAGGTCTGCCACAAAGATTATAATTCTCTGTGCACAGACAACTAACTATCTGTGTAGAAACAAGCATTATAGTGTATCATTAGTCTTTGTCATCATTCATGAGCGTGATGAATGATGAGAAAAGACCAAAAGTTCTCTCTGACGCTTTTACCGCATCATACAACAAGAACCACGTCATTTCATGACTAACATCAGTTGTTTTAAAGACCAACAATCACCTGGTCTCTTTGGTGGTGCTAGTAAAGATGGGCGTCGGGATCCTCCACCAGTCGAGCTCCTTGTTGATGAGTGCCGAGAAGGACCTCCACCCTCGCCTCCTAGGCACACCAAAGACAGTGAATTCCTTCCTCCTCCCTTATCTACCTGTCTACCTCATCCAACAAATCATTACTACCATATTTAATATTCAATCTTTGTATACAAGTAAGTATTCTCATTTTATGCAAAGTCTCTTCTCTATAGTAGCTAGAGTGTTAAATCGAAGAAAATTTAACCCTAGGGAATTTAGTGACGGATAGGCCTACCTCAAGTATATACGTACCTATGGTACTTTACGCACCGCAGTTTAGTTTAGTCGAAGCCAGTGAGTGCTAGCGTTTAGCATGTGTTGTTATTTTAAGAAAATGTGCTAGTGTTCAGTTTACAGAGTACAGATATTTATAAAGACTAACATTTACATTACAACACGTGAATAGAGTTTAGTAGTGTTATGAGAGTGAGTATTAGTTGCCAGTCAGAAGAGTCGGTCGTTAGATCTGTGTAAGCAGTAAAGAAGCCAAAATTCGAGTCCAAAACTAAGTTAGACAGTAATTAATGTCAATTACACTAATTTCGTGTATAATGGAAGACATTCGTTTCAACTTTGCATATAAAATTATCAGTTCTGCTCAAAGTTTGTCCATCGTCTATCGGCACTCTACAATTAATATTTACAGGGCAAAGATTCTGAAGAAGAAAAATGTTTGTGCACACAGTGATTGGACGTACGTTTAGATAGTTATAAAATTTTGACAAGTACATGACACTTAGGCGAGCTGTCTTAATAATTCAATTCGAATTTTTAACAACAATACACAGAACGATTTACAGTATACACGTTACAATGACAAATACACGACATTATAAATTACCGTTAAAGTTACCAAGTTAAATATAGAATACAGAGAGAGAGAGAGAGAGTCAATCAAAGAAAACATACGGAGGACAGTCACACAAAGATAGATATATAAAATATATAGATAGTACGTACATTCAAAAAACACCACTGTAATACAATACAAGCTAAAATTTCAGCAAGGATCCTATGTTAACAATAAGCATTCATGCAGAAAAGCTTAAAAGTAAGAATTTCATGCCATAATATAACTCTTGCATGAAGCTGCCCGTATTTATGAAATTGCTACGGCTGCTATGGGCTTTGGTCGTCGGGAAAACTGTATTCCGGCGTTCCCAATCCAATTAAAAAAGGAGATGAATATTATTTGTGAGTTCAAGACTTGAAGAGTTCCTTGAGGGACACTTAACTGGAACATTACCAACCCAAAAAGAATATTATGGCTATGCACATTACAGGATTTGCTCGGGCTCTTTAGATCTACGCTTTAATATACAAATTTTAATACAGCCGTCTACATCCAAAGCCCATACCATATATTATTACAACCGTAGTAGTGTACAGAAAGCATACAAACTGAGATTTGTACATTTATATTATTTTCTAATACCATCTAAGTAGATGGAGTAAGTTGGAAATTCATATTTACATTTAAATAAGTATATTTAAGCCGCTACAGTACATTCCGTACTAATATTAACATAAGCAAAGAGGCAGATAGTTTGAAGGAAGCTTAAGGGCTTTTGTGAATCAGAAAAGTCAACTTGAGATGCCAACTCGTCTTGTACAAAGCAAAATAAGTATAGAAGCCATGCAGCTTTGCTTTTCGTCAAGTAGAATGGTTCAGTTTTCATTGAGGGTTGAAAGTCATACTGATATTGATATCTGGACTACATTTACATTATAAGTTTCTGGAATGGAAGACTGAAATTTTCCGGTAAATGGTAAATACATAAGTTGAGTCATTAGATTTCAAAAAAAAATCTAGAAAAGATTGCTAGTCCATGGTGAGAAACCATGTGGGAATAATTGTACCTACCTTTTAACGTTACGTCAGTACTACTCATATAGTACAATGATGTCACAATTATAATTGCATTGTAAAGCATACCGTGATCAGTCGATAATGTAATTGGTGGGGCAAGATGAGCGTTGGCGTAATGATGATGTCTCGGTCCGAAACGTGCACGTGCAAAAATCCTTAGTACTAAACAAGTGAGTCCACAGAACAATGTCATTCCAGCACCGACTCCGATCAGAGTAGCCAAATCGCTATTGAGCAACTGAGTCTCTGAAAGTACACAAAGAGAAAGATTTATAGAAGTAAGTGCTAGTGCACACAATAATGATGTAGGTGTGTGTAATGTGGATCAATATAATAATAAATGTAATGACATCATCATTTAATGCGAAATAAACTTGAAAAGTCTTCTCTTTCAACACTTCGGAAATAAATCCTGTGTAAAAGTTTTTTAACGCCTACCGAGTTTCAAAAAGAATTAATGCTACACCACTAAACACAGTAATGAAGAAGCGCAGAGCATCCTCTTATACTTCCTTTCCCCTTTTCTTTACTTTTTATACATACATACCACCAAAAAAGTTATAATTTCTACTCTTCCTTTGCTAACTAGATTGGTGGTAGAAGAAATCATAAGTGCTCTTCAAAGAAAAGGACGAAACACGTATCCAAGTTCTAAGTACGAAGGAAATCGGACCAACCATGCCCAACTCTTACCCACTTCGTCGTCATTGGGCGTATCATTAAAAAGAGTGGGTTGGTTGTGAGATATATGATGTAATATGTATATATTATAAATTACATGCACTAATGTGTATCACTCTTCTTTATAAGACCCAAAGGTCTAATCAGATAATTAAACGACGAGATCGCATTAATGCAGCAGACAGTGTAGTATTTTTGTTCTATCTTTTAGATGGGCAAGACTTCCAATTAGTTTAGCAACACAAAGCAAGCAGGTGAAAAGAAGGCACGACTCATTCAAGAGACACACACTAGTCACTTTCTCAGCTTCTCTTAATAAGGACATGTGACTTGACCGTGACAGCTACGTGAGCTTATAATATTATAGTGTATATGTCGTAGTCCAAGTGACCCCACACGCCAAGTGTACCCAGTGCGGTCAAATGGCCGAGTCCATTTGACCCCACTCTTTAGAATTAGT